>KZ819852.1:0-38439 GCA_003144235.1 Violaceomyces palustris | reverse complement strand
AAAAAAAAAAAAAAAAAAAAGGCCGTGATGCGAGGGGTGCGCGGAGCTGACTCACCTTGCATTCGGATGACAACTGTCGTCGAAGCTGGACAAAAGAGCTGTACCTTCTGAAGACGTTGATGATGGTACCCTTTTCCGAACGAGAGGCGAGTTGGAGGGGAAGATGGATGTGGAAGATGGGACGAGTTAGTGAGGGGCCTTGGCGCGGTAGAGGCATGTCGGAATCCCACCGAGAGGGGGAGGGGGGGGGGGGGGGGAAATATGAAAAAAAAAAACCAGGGTGAGACGAGTACCAACCTGCTTGGTGACGATCTTGATCTCAAAGACGACCCAACCCCTTGCCTGGCTTCCAACTTCGCTCCAACCTCGGATCCTGACCTCCCTCGCGAAGCAGCTGCTCTTGTCCAGACCCCCTCTCGAGCTCCCGCTCCTGCCGCTGCTCTTCCTCGACAAGCCGTTCCTCTTGCCTGAGCCTTTCCTTCTCAGACCCATGCCACTTCCCTCCTCGGTGGACCCGACGCTGAAGGCCGAGGGGGTGGACGAGGAGCAGGTCAGCGTTGATACAGGAAGCGACAGGAGCGAAGAGGGGAGCGATTCCAACGAGGCGGCATCATCATCGTCGTCCTTGCCCTTGCCTTTCGGCCCAAGCTTGCTGTTGCGGTTGTCGTTTTCCTGCTGCTCCTCTTCCACACCTCCTTCCTCCGAGACCCAACTTCCGGCCGTCCTGAAGCTCTCGTCAAGCTCCGAGTTGGTCAGAAAGGTTTGTTCGCCCATCTTGGCCGTGTGATCATCGTCCAAGGTTGGTGGCGGCGAAGGAATCGGCTGGGTCTTGAACAACTTGGCAACCTTCCCCTCAGTCGGTGGATTTCTCGCGTATCCAACTTCGGGGGAAGCTCCTGCATCGCGAGTGCTCTCTCCAGAAGGCGAAGGTTCCGAGCCAGTGGTGGCAGCAACAGCGGCGGCGGATCGCCTCGCTTGTCTCTTATTGCCGTGCAGCGTCATGGGCTCTGTCTGGGCGGGGCTGATCTGGGTTGAAGCAGCAGCCCGGACGGCTTCGAATGGGAACCCAGTGGAGCTTGGAGGTCTAGAGCATGGAGTGGAGGCCCTGCTGGCTGACTTTTTGACCAAGGGGGATGGTGCGAGACTCGATCTGGCTGCGTTGATTTTTCGGATTTCAAAACCAAGCTCAGCCGTATCTGCAGAGGTGGAGGAAGGTTCCTCATCCATGCCTTGCCTCGCTTCTCTGTCTTCGCCAAGTTGGTCTTCTTCATCGGAGAGGATGTCTGAGCCCTCTCCGAGGACCAAGGGTCTTGTCATCGGTCTAGGTGCTTGCAAGGTCAGAGGAGCCTTTACCGAAGGGGAAGGAGAAGCGACAGGCGACGTAACCTGCACCGACCCTTGAGAAATCGCCACGGACCTCATCGATCCCGTTATCGCCTCTTCCTTGCCCTCATCCTCGACTCCCTTTCGCGAGAGTTTTTGGATGGTCAGCGCATCAGGGAAGGACTGCAAGAAGAACGCTGGTGGCGTAGCCGTCCTGATGAGCTCTCCGTGGCTTTCGGGATAGGAGGACTGCCCTTTGGCACTCTTGCCTCCACCCTCTTCCAAAGGGAGCGAAGCAGACGATCGAGCGAGAGCACTGTCGTTGGAGCTCGCTCCATCTTCCCCTTCGCCTTGCCTTTTCCTTCCACTCCTCAGCCTTCCGACGACCTTGCCGTTGACCACCCTCTCCCCGTACTCGTTGAGATAGATGTCGTTCACTGGCGCCTTTAAGGCCAGTGAGAGCCTCGAGAACGATTGGGGGAGGTCTGAACTGACGCTGCTCTCAGTTCTGATCGTGTCTCGATCTGCTGTTGGGCCTTCTGCAAGGGAGGGTGAGGATTGAGCATCCTTCCATGCGTCATAAGTTCGGGGATGGATAGACTGGTTGGAAAGACGAGAGCTGGGCGCGTACTTGACCGAGCCGATCCTTGAGGAAAGCCCGGCTGAGGGGAGGTGATCGTCGTGCTCGAGGTGGGCGGCGGAGTTAAGTCGTATGGGGCCACCTTTCCGTGGTTCTGATTGCGTCGTTGGAAGATGGCCATCGTCGTTCCGAGGTTCGGAGGGAGAAGGAAAGTAGTCGGCGGGCCTGATGTCGGAAGGGGAGTGGATGGGGGTCAACTTGGAATCGGGCGAGTAGATGTGTGTGCGATTGCCTCTGATGGGAGTCCTGGGCGACGATCTTTTCTGGTCGGGATCGGCTTGCCCATGTTTCCTTCCCGGAAGAGATGTGAGGTCTAGGAGGTCTGAGGTAGCCTCTTGCAATTCTAATGTGAGATCTGGGTCCATGTCGAACCAGGCAGGAGGATTGAGGATCTGGAAGACGGAGGAAGGAATAGGATGGGAAAGGGGACAAGAGAGCACGCCTCTTTCAACCCTAGCTGGTCAGATTCGACATTGGCGAATGGTGACAATGGATGTGTGATGATGACGAGGAGGGGATGGGATGGGAAAGTTGTCAAGGCATCTTCGTGATGGATGGGAATCAATAGGGGGGGGGGGGGGGGGTTGAATGGTGGGAAAGAAACCGAACCGAGCGGCGTGGGGTAAAAAGCATCTCAAGAAGGTCGGAGCGACGCTCAGGCCAAACATGGGAAGGAAGGAAGTCAACCAGGTAAGAATCGTGAATCACTTGAACCATTTGGCAAACCATCCACGAAGAGAGAAAAGCCTTCCCTATACCCGGTCCTATCCATCCACTCACCCTGAAGGCAACATTTACAGCATGTCGTCGACAGACAAGCCAGCCTCGATCGCCCCCGCCGCCCACACGGTGGAGTCCATCTCGAACCTTAGCAACGAGATCGTAAGCAACTCTCCCATCTACCGCTTTCTCTTTCAAGAGGTGAGTTGGATCATTCAGGCAAGGTGTGAGTGTGATGGGAGGTCAGCAGAGCAACTCACTCAACCTCTCGGGATGATGTTGAACCGCCGAATGACGACGCTCCATCGTGATCTAGCTCAAGATAACCAAGGTTTCCAAAGGTGAGATAGAGGCCACGCTCCCCTTGAGACCCGCCCACCTCAACTCCAAGGACATTCTGCACGGCTCCACCTCCGCCACCTTGGTCGATTGGATCGGAGGTCTCCTCATCGTATCTTCATCCCCATCTTCCAAGAGGGGTGTGAGCGTAGACATTCACGTCACCTATTCCGGTTCGGCCTCTCTTGGCGATGAGCTCATCATCCGAGGTCGTGCTGACAAGGTCGGTAGAAACCTGGCCTTTCTGAAGGTCGACATCTTCGCCAGACCTTTGACAGACCCATCGTCTGGGACATCCAAGGAGAGGTTGATCGTATCTGGTAGCCACACCAAGTACGTAGGCTAGAGAAGCTTTCCTCCCACCCCAAATCCGTGTTGCAGGCAAAGTGTTGGGTATCAAGAATGAGTTTGTACATTTGACGAATAGATGCATACACATGGGAGAAATGAATCGATAGAACGAAGGGAGAGGAAGTGTGCCCACCCTACTCTCTCTGATGAAAAGGAAACAGACCGTCATCGCTTAGCTTGCAGGCGGAATCTACGGGAGGAGAGGAAAAAAAAAAGGACGTCATAAAAAGAATCCAGAATCCGCTTCCTCTTTCGATTCAACTCGTCTCCCCGTTCGGAACCTTCATCTGCTCCGTGGCCCTGTAAGCAGGCAACGCATCTCCTTCACCGCCGCCGCCACCCTCTCCATCTGCTCCACTCTTGGTGATCGTGTTCCCACCTTGCAAAGCACCTGGACCGCCAGGATCACGGTTGGAAGCCTCCGCTTGCGGATAGTCTTCCTCCGGTAATTGACCTTGCTCCCAGCAGCAATTGCAACGACAGCAGTTGTTGAGGCAGCCGCAACACTGGTTACCGAACGTCGCTGGGTGTGGTTGGTTACGCAGCGAGAAGATAAGTGGTGTGTCAGCAACCAGCAACCGGGATTGAGAGATTTCTCGATTCGACGAAATAAAAATGAAAAGCAAAACAAAAAAAAGCAGATCGGACCGGGGAGGGGGACAACGAATGTCGGCAAAAGGAGAGCGAAAACCCACAGGTGGTGAACCAAGCAAAGCAGGTAGCTTCGGCGAAGATCGAGCACAGGCTCGCACAGCAGTAGGCGAAGGTGTCCGACATAGCCTTTCCTTTTTCGCCCACCCGCGCGCCGCTCGTTTCAACCTCGCCCTTTGGATTTTTTTTAACTCTCCTTTGTTTTGCAGAGGATTGGAGAGGATCGGTGGTGGGCGAGAGGAGTAGATGGGATGAAAAAGCCCGGTTGGGATGGCAGCAGCAAGAGCAAGAACCGAAATGGAGGTGTGAGTAGTGAGGGATGGGTGAAGAGGTTGGCGGTCAAGGGTGTGAGTGCATGCGCTTCGCACGGGCTTTTTTTTCCGCCCCTGAGCTTGTTTACTTTTTTTTTTTTACTTTTTTTTTGTTTTTGGCATATTCGATGAAAAACAGAACAAAAGAAATAAATGAGCCAACGAGGAGAGCAAAGGCCCAAAAAGCCCCGGGCCTTGTGCGGTAGTTGACTTTGAGTGGGGAGGTGTGAGCTTGCGAGCAAGGGGATGGCGAAAACAACAACGACATGGTGTCACACTTAGGACTCGTTGAGATTTGAGAGAGCTTGCAAGTGAGTACGGTCAGTCAAGTCCCCTAGGCTTCTTGGACATCGACTCCAGCCCCACTCCGTCACCTCTTGGTTCCTCTCCTTCCCTTCGCATCCCCTTTTCACCAAATCAAACAGACCAATCCAAACCCCTTCATCTCTCCAGCCGGGCCAACGCACGCTCAAGTCGGACCAGACGACGTCCAAGCAAGGGAAATAGGTTTGATTCCAATGGCTTGATTGATCGAAGTAAGAGAATGAAAAGAAGAAGATTTTGATTTGGGGAAAAAGAAGGGGAGGGACGAGGGAAGGGAGGAAGGAAGGAAGGAGAAAGAAGATCGAGAAAAGAAGGGAGGGGAATCTGGAACAAGGAGCGTGAGTTACAAAAAACAAGCTGAAAAGAGGGTCTTTGTTCTAGGAGTGGATTGATTTAAAAAAAGGAAAATATTATAAAGGGCGGTGGAGAAGGAAGGAAAGATAGAAAGAAAAGGGAAAGAGGGAGAGAGAGCTCGCCGGTGCGAGAGGTACAAAACTGTTCGATCCGGGAAGACGGTTTGACTGGAGCTCATGCTCCTGCCGTGAGAGGTCGTCTTTGGATGCGGATGAGAAAAGGCTGGCGCCACCCATCGCCTGCCCAACCCTCCATTTTTTCAACATTTTCTTTTTTTTTTTCTTTCTCCTCCCTTTCTATGCTTCTCTGGTCTGTCTTCACGTCATCATCTTTTTCTTCCTTCCCTTCTGCACCACCTTTCTTTTCCGATCCTTCTCGCACTTTTCGGAATGAATCTGATCATGTGTCGCTTTGAATGTCCCGCAAGCGTCCGTGTAGGATAGGATTACGAGCCGAGTTGGTTTGGCCGCGACAACAAGATGGCCTGCCGTCCCATTCGTCCGAGCAAGGCTCGATGTCGTCTCTCCGGTTGGCCGAAAGAAGGGTGTGGTCGAAAATCTCCTCGGTAGGGATGCATCCATGTCAATCTGGCCATGGCTCTTGGGGTCTCTTCGTATTCGCCCCCTTCAAGCAGAAGGAGACAACCTTCCCCGATATCTTATTTACAAGTTTTCAAGTAAGCCAACTGGTCCAAGCCCCAGCACTCAATCTTTCCCAAATTCGAACCAACTTCGCGACCCGCCGCGACCTTCTACTTCCCTCGCCCTTTTCCCGTATCGCTAGCAGGTGTGTCTCTCATCAAAGAGCATCATCGAGGCTCGCTTCGACAGTCGATTTCTCAGTTGATATCTGGACGCAGGGACGGTAGGCCTCGCTCGAGGACAGCCTCGGTGCCGTACTCGACGGCTCTTCTGATGGCCCTCCTCGCTGGGTTGTTCGACGATTTGCTCGAGGAACAGTGACCCTGGCTGCAGACGACACCGGCGACGACAGCAGCGCTCACGATGATGAGGATGACGATGATCCAGAAGCAGATCCATCTCTTCTTCCTCGCCTTCCTCGCAGAGTCGACCGCTTTGTTCGTGTGCTGGAGTCCCTGGTTCATGTCGGTCTCTACCTGCTCTCCTTGCGCCTGAATGACGTTGAGCGCGTCATCCTGTTCATCAACGAGGATCGACATTTCGTTGAACAACTGTGCTAGCTCGGTGATGGTCCTCTCGATCCTCTTAATATCTTCGTGTCGCTCCTGCACCTCCCTCAGCGCGCCCCTCGCTTCTCCATGACGATTCGAGTTCAAGAGGGCCTGCGAGAAAATCTGACCACCCTGGTCATCGTCCAAAGCCGCCTTGATCTCCTGAGGGGTGGCATCCGGCTTGACAATGCGGAACTGTCGCTCAGCTCGCTGCCTGTACTTTTGGCGGTACGCTTGCTCGACCTGCTGATACTTCTGAATGGTCTCCTTGAAGCGATTCTCTACGGAGATGCACGGGCGATTCCGGACGTCCCATCAAAAGGGGGATACGAGGAGGAGGGGGAAAACAGGAAGTTTGTTCAGCACATCCCGATCCGCCCGAATTCCCCAACCACGCGAAGCCGAGGTACATCGTACTTCAACAGCGAAAAAAACGAACGACTACGAATGGGAGGAAAGGTACTCACTGACGGCACCGATTTGCGTATTCCGAACATTCTTGTCACCGCCGGCTGGGACCCTCTTCGTCTGGCTTTCGAGGGTTTTGATCTTGTTCTTGACGCCGTTGGTCAGGCGGCTGGTTTCCTCTGACAGGGTGGTCAGCTGCTGCTCGGCGTACTGGGCAGACGCCTCATCCATGTTGTTCAGGCTCTTGGAGTGGAGATCCGATATCTTGTTGATGTTCTCGTCGATCATTCGGATCGTGTCTTGAATGTCACTGATATCAGCGAAGAACGAGTTCATGTCGCCTCCGGACTTTTCCATGCCCTGCATTTCGTATGCGTTCCCATTGTTCCCGTAGGGTGCCTGCGGCTGGGGGTAGGCCGGTTGTTGGCCGTAGCCTTGTTGAGGTGGTTGTGGCTGCTGCCCATAGGCCTCTTGGCCAGGCTGCTGTCCGTACGCCCCCTGGCCGGCATAGCCCCCAAAGTTGCCACCGGTCTGCTGAGTCGGGTAGGAGTGATCGCCGTATCCGTTGTTTCCACCTCCGTACCCACCATAGCCTCCATTTCCACCCGCTTGTTGCGCCTGGTCATTCCATCCAAGGTTGAACGAAATGTTGAATATCAAAACTCGGGTCAGCAAGACAAGAAATCAAACAGTAGGGTCCTTGACTTTTCTCTTTCTTCGATGCAAGCCAAATGGAGCCCCTCCCGCTCACCCCACTCTTGTTGATCCACCTTCCCGTCTTGTGGCCTGCCGGCGCATACACTCACCCTCATGGCGGCGAGACGATCCCTAGCCATCTTGACGACACGCTCTCGCGAAGACTGAAGACTGGTTGGTCAGAAAGAAGAGGGGGCTTGACAGAGATTCGATAGATTCCACGCGTGTGTTGCCTTTGCCTTTGTAAGCCTAACGTGGTCGAGAGAGGCTAGAGGGGTTTGAGAAAACGAAGGAGGGAGCCGGGGGAAGAAGCGTGTCTATCGAGACCTGAAACAAGGCAATGATTATGGCCGAGAATCAAGCAAAGCGGCTTCGGATGAGTCCGAGGAGAAGCTGGTGAAATGGGAGCGGAACCGCCTAGGGCTAGCCTGTGCGCTGAGCCTCTTGAAGCCGATGAGGCTGTTGCCCGAGTGAAACGTCGGGGAGGGAGAGAGAGAGAGAGAGTGAGTGTGTGTGTGTCGAATGGGTGAGAGAGAACGTGTCAAGGTGATAACGAGGTGTCAAAAGTGATGAGCGGATAGAGTGAACGGAAGGCAGGGAAAGGAGAGAGGGGGGGGGGGGGGGGGGGGGGGGGGGAGGAAGTGAGAGCGAGGCGAAGGTGGGAAGCGGTGGAAGGGGGAAGGAGGGGAGAGGAAGGGGCAGCATGGATGGATGAGGCGGTGTGTTGGGTGCGGTGAAGGTTTGCAGTGCGAGCAGAATCACTCACACCACACACACATCTGTGACTGACTACCCATGGATTGGCCTATAACGGTGTGATTAACAAAACCAGGTGCGGATAGAGAGGGTCATCCCTTTCGTTAACTACCATCATGATTATTCTTACCTGTTCAAGATGGTATCTACGAGCGCTCCTGATTTGGATCCTAGTGATTTGCACCCGCACGCCACTAAAGCATGGAATCCACGAGAAAACGAAGAGGTTAAAAAGAGAAAGAGTCTAATGTCGACGGATCCAAACACGCGGAGATTGAGTAGCCGTTAGATTTGAAGCGCTCTGCGTGATGAAGTCGGAGTCTTGTTGCGTACGCTGTTACCACGCTCACTCACTCCCCTGTTGTTTCGTACCTCACATGCATGCAACGTGAGTACTGTAGTCAGAGGGTCACTTACTATATTCCCTGATACACGGCAAGTACAATTTCAAACTGTGCTCCCAAGTACACTCAACTTTGAACTCGCTTGCGATTACGACCCTAGGGGAAGAAGAAGGAGATGGAGGGAATACTGTAATGATGGAAAAGGGAATCCACAGAGAAAAGGAAACCGAAAGGGAGGGAACGAGGGATCGTGAATCCCGCCTCTCGGCCCATGCAAGAGAAGGTGCAAGCAGGTAAAAGAAGGAAAACGCCAAATAGATAGAATAGAATAAGGCCATGGTCCTCGGGAGTGGACACTCCAGTCAGGGAGAGGACGGAGGGAGGGGTTCGTAGGCGTCATTGGCATCCAGACCCACTTCGCCAAGAGGTGCTTAGATTCGAAAGCGACCTGGTCAGGATGTCTTTGGGACGAGAGCGGTCCGTTCGACCATCACCAGCGATTCACTTGTGGCAAAGGAAGGGGGAAGCGAGAGAGAGAGAGAGAGAGAGAGAGAGAGAGAGAGAGAGAGAGAGAGAGAGAGGATGGATGGGATGGATTGAAAGGGAGAGGAGAGGGAAGGGAGGAAAGCGGCCTTGTTTTGATCGACGGTGGGTACTACTGACTGCACCTTTCCAACTCGGCCAAATGTCGCGGGTAAGGGGAGGGTCAGGATAAGGCTTGTGCATATTTCGTTGTCGACCTCAGGAGGGAAGGCGGGGAACTTGTTGAGCGACATCTCTGGGCTGATCATCGTCACCTCGCTTCACCCGGCTCATTCAACACAACTCCTCCCCCCCGCGCGCGCGCCCTCGTCCACTCCCTTACCGCTCGCTCGACGTTGGATCGGGGGGGGGGGGGGGGGTAAGGGGGAGCGAGAAACGCCTAGGTTCGATCGACTTCTTCATCATCCTATTATGGTGAATCCCAATACACAAAGAAAGAAAGGGGGGGAAAGCCACTCGCTCGAAAGAGGTCAACAGCGAGGGGTGAGTGTGAGTGTAACACGACTCTAGGTCCAAGAACGATCTTGAATGCAGGGTTGGCTTCGGCGTTGATGGAAATTCTCTTCCGGTCATGCTCTGCTCTCGCCTCGCACGCTTTTCAGAAGGTTCTGTGTCGACCCTTTTTCTCCTCCGCCGTCAGTTGGACCTTTCTACCTTCCCTTGCGCGCGCGCCCCCTTGGATCCCACTTCTGAATAATCTCCCTCCCCCTCCCTCAATTCTTGCATGTTTCCATCCATTCTACCACTTCAACAACAACTGCCAACTCGACTCGCAGCCAGAGAAGTTCACGTTAGTGACTCTGCCTCACCCTCGTCCACTCGCTCGATCATCAGGTACTCAATCCTGGCTATCCGCACCTTGGTTCAGGCCCACAAGTTACAATCACTGTAAGCCAGTGATGGCTAAAATGGCAGCGATGGCGAAGATAAATAAAAATGAATAAGAGAAAATAGGGGATCCGCGCTCCAGTCCATCCTCCTCCGTCAATGGCCATCCAGAGTCGACGCGATCCCACCTTCGCATGCCTTCCATGCATTTCCCCCCTTCATTCTGTCACATGCTTTCCTTCCTCCCTTTCTGGAGGGCGTTGCAGATCAGGCAGCGGCCGTCGCTTGGCCTCTTTCCTGTCCGCTTGACTTTCCCCGATCGAGTTCGCACAGGCGTTCATGACCGTGATCCATGATCCTAGTTCTCGCGGCCCACGCCTCCAGAGCCCGAGCCCAGAAATAGAGCAGGCTCGACGATGCTTGTGGCAACGATGGTTTGCATCCCATCAGGAAAGGCAGGCTAATGACTACAGGTGTGGAAGTGGAAAGTAAGGAACGGCAAGGGACAAGGGTCGGTCGCGCAGAGTCTCAATCAGAATGTTGAGAAGAGATGAGGGCGCGCCCAATGAGCCGCGATCGAGTCGGAACCTGGCTTTGTCGGCCGTCGACTCGTGTCTCTGCTTGTCTGAGCCGCCCGATCGCGAATCTTCCTCAAGAAGAACGGCTTTGTAGCTCCTCCATCGCAATCCTTCTCTTGGCCAGGTATCCTCGGTTGTGAGGCGAAGAGTACCACACTGGGGGGGGGGAAGTTATATTTATATTTTTATTTTATTTTTCGATTTTTGATTTTTTTCAAGAAAATTTGTTGGAAATGGGCGACAAGGGTCAAAGGCGAAGGTGCAAAACTTGTCAGTCACGATGGCTCGTCATCATGGATGAGCACAGCAAACTCTAGGGAGGGGAGGTCTCGCCGCTGGAGGTGGGTACAAGTACGAAGGTGGGTCTGGTGGGAAACAAAGGAACTCACGGAGATCTTTCTTCGCGATGGGGTCAGCTGGCTTTGGCCGACGCCTGCCGACGAACTTTTCGGGCTTGACCAGCGCTCTGAGGCTGAGCTTGTTGTAATAGCGGCACTCAACCGAACCCCCGAGAGCCTCCACGGCCTCTATGACCGATTGAGAGGCCCTCGAGACGACGAGGTTGACCGGATCTCTAAGATGTTTGGCTCCCTCTCCGAGGATCTTGACGCCATCCCGGAGGTTGTGGATGCACCGAGTCTCGTAGAGCTCCTTGGCTGTGATGGGTCGCGAAGGGTCGATCAAGCCCCTGTCGATCCAGTGCTGTAGCCTGTCGAGGTTGACAGGGACATACTTTTGCCCCTTGCTACGAATCGAAGCGGACAGGAGGAGGAGGAGGAGGTTTGAATGGGTCGCTGTCGATCAGACTCTACCAGACACAGAGAGGCTCGCTACACATACCCAACTCCAACTAGCTCACACGCCCCCAGGTTGGCACCACGCAATACAAGTCTCGGAGATGCACCCCACTCCTCCTTCGTCCCGTCCACTCAAGCCATGGAAAAAATGAGCCGAAAGGCAGAGGAGGTCTTCGTATCATGAACTGACAACCGGCTCTCCGCCCCCAAACCCCTTGTGGTTTCACCTTCATGACAACTAGAACCCTTCCCCCTCTCGTCACGGGATCGAGCACAAAACATTCACTTCCAGCTACTCACACATTGTTGAAGCCCCTCTTGGGGTAGAGCCTGGTGAGAGGTGTCTGACCTCCTTCGAACCCAGGGACGGGTTTGCCATTACCAGCCCTCGCCTTTTGACCCTTGTGACCCCTGGTAGAGGTACCTCCTCGACCCGAGGATGGACCTCTACCCAACCTCTTCCTATTCTTGGTCGGCTGACCTGGCTTCAGGTTCTTGAGGTTGATCGCTTCAGTGGCGTAGCCTTTCCTCTCCAGCATGGAAGCTTTTCCCCTCGGCGACAACGCATGGTTGGACGGCAGGGTGATCAAGTTCCTCCTTTGCTGGTGAAACGAGGCTAGAGAGATCCTCGAAGATCCAGATGCCACCAGGGATGCGCTCTTCAAAGGTAGACCCGTGATGCTCCTCGAAACTGAGAGGAGGGAAAGAGATCTGGCCAGAGTGTTGGCGGACATAGTGGTAGCGGTGGTGGTGGTGGTGAGGTCGAGCCTTTGTTCCCCTTGTTCGTTTCTTTCCCTTTTCTCCTTCTTTCTTTTCCTTGAAGGCTTGCAACTAGCACTTCCCGTCCGATCTCGAATGGATGGTTTAAGAGGCGGGAGGATCGGGTGTAAGAGACGGGAAAGCTGGAAGTGAGATGCCTTGGGATGGGATGGTTTCGAGGTTTGGGCCGGAGTGCGACGAACCTCTCTAGAAGAAAGATGACCACCGAACCGAACTTGGCTTTGCCCCCATTTCTTCCAATGTGAATCTCATGTAAAACCCCTTCCGCCCTTGGCCTGAAACTGAAATCGGGGCAGCACAAGACGCGAAAACTGCGGCCCAGCTCACAGATCCGAGATCTCGCTCTACCCGATCGTCCCATTCAGCAGATCATGATCGGGTATTTTCATACTGGTTCCAAACTCAAAGTTGGGACCGAATCATGCTACATGCGTTCAAACAAACGGAGTCCTGATCATAAATGATGACTTGGCTGGAAGGTCCAGGCGTGCTCGAGTCCCGCCAGGTATATCAAATTTACAAATCATCAGAATCAGGTTAAAGGCCTGCTCGCCGTCCCCTACGAGGAGTTGCGCCAGGGGTTGCGATCGTGGGGACGTTGACCGCCTTGGGGAGTCTTTCCTTCTTCTCACTCTTCTCCTGCCGCTCCTTGTCCACCTTGAACTGCAGCTCCATCTCGATCTTCTTGTTCAGTTCCGTATCCCTTCCCCTCCTCGTGGCCGTCGAGGTCATGTCCCTCTCCTTGATCGAGTAGAAAGCGCCGCCGAGTTCGGCCAACCAGTGAGGATCCACCTGGGTCACGGTGCTCATCATTTCCTTGCTCGTGAGTAGCACTTGATGGTAAACCACAAACTCTGGCGTGTATCCCAGCCCATAGAGGGCAGACGTAGGGTGAAGGTGGATCTTCATCCCAGTCCTGCAATTGGCATACTCTCCGATCCCTGCAGACCTCGCCGCTTGGTGGAAGTACCCCGAGGTGATGCATTTACGTACAACGTCCCAATCGGTCTGGCAGCTGACGATCGGAAGCCTCTGGGATTTCATAATGTCTTCGAGCTGCGTCCTTACCTCCCTCGCCTTTCGCAAGATCTTGGCGTGCAAGAAATGTTTGTTGCACCAAAAGTCGCGGTAGCCGTTCGACCTCCATTGGTTGAAGATGTGGAGGAGGGTCAGGTGATCGCTCTCGGCCACGAAAAACTTTTCGCGTGCGGCATCGCTCTCCTCTTGACGCTCCCGAGGTCGGTAGAAGACGGAGGGGACGCTGAGCATGCTGACGATCGTCAGGACCTCGGCAGAGCATCCGTACTCGACGCTGGCGATCAGGATCTTGGACAGGCTGGGCTCCATCGGGAATTCGCTCATCTTCTTCCCCAACGGGGTCAGGTCACCCAAGTTGTCGAGGGCTCCGAGGACCCAAAGCTGGTACATACTATTGAGGATATTGTCCTGAGGCGGCGGGTCCATAAAGTCAAACTCGAGCAGGTTTTTCACCCCGAGCGACTTGAGCAGAAGAACCGTGTTGGCCAGATTGGTCCTCTGGATCTCGGGTATGTTGTTGGCAAAGAGTTCGTTCCTGAAAGCCATCTCAGTGTAGAGCCTGTACGCCGTTCCACTGCCGGTCCTTCCCGCCCTGCCCGACCTCTGGTTGGCATTCGCCTGACTGATCGGCGTGATCTGAAGCGAGTCCATACCCACTTTGGGGTTGTAGACTTTGAGCTTGCTATACCCGGCATCGACGACGTACATGATCCCATCGACGGTGAGCGATGTTTCAGCGATGTTTGTCGCAACGATGCACTTTCGCTCGCCATCCTCAGAGGCATCAAAGATTTTGGCCTGGAGGTCTGCTGGCATCTGCGAGTAGATGGGCAGCACTGACAAAGGTGGGGCTTCATCTAGCTGGGCAAGGCGGTCGCGAATGACCTGGCAGCAGACCTCGATGTCTTCCTGGCCCGTCATGAAAATGAGGATGTCACCCGCGCCATGCGAGAGATGGATAGAGAGCGCCTGCTTGACCGCGCTCTCGACGTAGTCCTCACACGGCGTCTTGCTGAACAGGACATCCACGGGGAACGTTCGACCAGGAATGGTAAAGTTTGGCGCACCTCCGTAGAATCTGGCAAACTTGTCGGCGTTCATCGTGGCAGACGTGACGATCAGCTTTAGATCACGTCGCCTTGTGAGGACTGGTCGGGTGTGCAAGGCACGAACAGATGAGTGAAGGTAGGCGGCGCAAGGGACAAAGTCAACATCGAGTCAAAGCTCAAGAACCGTAACTCCCTTCTTCCTCAAATGGCACTCACTTTTCTTAAGCAGTCCCATCAGCAC
The DNA here is from genome assembly GCA_003144235.1 of Violaceomyces palustris. Taxonomy (NCBI): domain Eukaryota; kingdom Fungi; phylum Basidiomycota; class Ustilaginomycetes; order Violaceomycetales; family Violaceomycetaceae; genus Violaceomyces; species Violaceomyces palustris. The sequence continues at coordinate 24,176 of KZ819852.1, read as the reverse complement.
GTCAGTGCTCAGCGATCGCTCGTGCGCCTCATCCAGGATGATGGCACTGTACTTGTCGAGATCGCCTTCATTCAGGCTTTCTCTCAGCAAAACACCGTCGGTCATGTACTTGATCACTGTCTTGTCGCTCGTGCAATCTTCGAAACGGATCGAGTAGCCAACGGTGCTTCCCAGCTCACATTCCATCTCCTCGCTGACACGTTTGGCAACACTCATCGCCGCAACTCGACGGGGCTGCGTGCAGCCAATCATGCCATTCTTTGTGTAGCCATCCTCGTGGAGGAATTGAGCCACTTGGGTCGTCTTTCCGCTGCCCGTCTCGCCTACCACGATGACGACCTGGTTCTCCCGGATCATCTTCATGAGCTCATCGCGACAGGCGAAAGCCGGAAGGTACTGCCTTTGCTCCCGCAGAGTCTTAATTCGACTGAATTCAGACCCACCTTTGCTGGTCTTGAGATGGCTTGCGAACTTCGATTCGCTCTTGTTCCCTTTGTCGTCGCTCTGATCCCCGCCAGGTGTGATCTTTTGACCAAAGCTATCCACCTCCTCCTCTTCCTTAACACCCATGATGTTTCCTAGCGCCGTGCCACCAAGGGCAGCTACTTTACTGGCCGCCTTCTGCCTCTCGGCCCTTTCCCTTGTTTCCTTCACCAACCTGCTGCCTTTCCGCGAGAAGTTGGCCATATCCGAGGTTGGATCTTTGATTGGATTGATTGGGTCAAGTTGCTTCGTGAACACCGTTTTTCCGTCCAGAAATGGTGGTTTGAGATCGTGGACCAGGAGGTGAACCCGGCTTTCCGAATCATCGTCCAAGTTGTCAAGGTCGATCGCCCTCCGTGCGCCAACACCACTCGTCTGCAAACGATTGTTCTCCCAGGCATCAGCGTCGGCATTGTACTGCGCTTGGCGGGCAGTCATCTTCTTTTGCTTAGCGATCATCTCTGGCGCCGGCTGGCCATGCATGTCTTCGTATTGCGCGAAAGGATTGTGCTCTTCATCCCCTGCTACCCCACCTTCCTCCATATTGTACCACTCACGGTCAAGACCTTGGTCCTCTTCCTCCCAGTTCCTGCCGGCAAGGGTCATGCGACCATCTTCCTCTCCCTCATCTCCTCGTGCTTGGAAACTCGGTGTCGAGTCCCACGTACGACGCTGGGTGACGGTTAAGTTGCGACCTCCTTGACCTCTCGATCCATCACGAGGAGTCGAGTCCCAGCTACGATCTGGAAGGGTTGCAGAGCTCCGAGGTGTAGAATCCCAAGCGTCCCGCCGGGAGGATTGACGTCCATGATCGTATCCATTCGATCCTCTCACGAGACGATCCCCGCGCATTCCGTAGTCTGCATCCTCTCTGCGGCGATAACCGTGGCTGTATTCTTTGGATCTTCCATCACCTGTGGCAGCGCTCGATGAGCTAGTACGTGATTCCATCCCAGAGTCGCGATAGTCGCGATCGTCCCTTCTATCCCTCCCGGTTCCGCGCAAATTCCTGTTGAGCCTATCTCTAAATTCGGAAAGGTCTCTTGCGTCTGTCTTTTCAGCCGTTTGGGCCTGGCCCGATACTCTCGCCCGCCTTCTTTCTTCCAATGCCTTCCTCGCCGTCTCTGACAGTCCGCCAGGATGGCTAGGCGTCTCGTCTCCCCTTTTTCGTACCTGGGATTGAGCTGCAGATGCTGGCCTCGAAGGAATCTTGAAAGAGGGGCTCTCGAAAGAGCTCCTCTCTTCCTCGTCAAAATCAAAAGTTTCTACCTTGGCCCTTTTTCTCGGAGTTGCGTCGTTTTTTTTTGGAAAAGCAGCATTCTCTCTCCTTTTGGCTTCTGCCAGTTTGTCGAGGCCAAGTAGCGATGTCTTTGGAGCTGGCGGCGCTCGAAATACATGTCTCTCACCAGCGGTGACAAGCCCTGCCCTCCTCGGAGCTTCAGGTGCGAGTGTATCACTTTCCGTAACCTTGATACTTGAAGTCGCTTCCTTGGAAGATATCGCCCCTCCTGCATCGCTCGTGAACGATTCGACGTCCGGCCTCGATCTGATCTCCTCCCTAAGCTCGGCGAGAAACCCATCTTCAAACTTGCCGAACGATCTGGCCGCCTTGAAGAAAGCCTGCTCGGTTGGGAGCGACTTTGCGAGAGCGATCACTCGAGAAGCCAGTAGAATGTTAGGATTGGCAAGGCTGAGGCTCTGAGCCAGCCTGGTGGCGATCCGTTGCTGAAAGTCCTGTTGGCCTTCCATGAAGGTGGCGGGGAACACGGGGGGTAACGGTGATCTTCGGTTGCAGTGACTCTGACCTCAAAGAGGTAGGAAGGAGTGGACGATACGGCTCCTTACTGACACAAGAACCGTAAAGTCAAAGATGTGCGGTGCGGACAGAGGGAGCTGATAGTCTACGAAGCAGAGACGATGACCGAATGGTTGCCGGAACCAAATCTTGTGTGTTTGTAGATGGCGCCCCGGAAGTTCGTGTGGAGAAACCAAAAAAAAAAAATATGACAAACGAATGATGAGTGATCGAAAGCGATGGGAGGTGTGATTTCCGAAACCCGAGGAATCCGATTATCCGGCCGAAAGCAGAAGTAACCGTGGTGCTTCACTTAGCCCGCAACTTCAAACACTGCCTCTCAGACATGTGACACACCTAAAACTCTTGCACGAAATCATGACTTTTGTCAGGCCGAATGGGGGCCAAGTTCGGATGGTTACAGCGACCTGATCACCTTTTTCACGATCAATCAGCTTGGCCAGGCCCAGAGTGAGGCATTTCCTGTAGTCGTGGTCTGCTATACAACGTCAGAGTGCTTCCTCAGAGGATGCGTAGTCGAACGACTAGGTTGGGCGTCTCATTGTTTCATTCATGCTTTGCTAGACAAGAACAAGGGTTAGGCCTCGACCTCCAAATGTGCGGAGTCATGTCTCAACTCGCTTGAACCGAAGCGTAGAGGGCAGAGTGTGAACTCATCCTGTCCAGACCTCTAGAGAGACGAACATGAGCATCGCTCAGGGGAAAGGGGGGGGGGGGGGGGAGTACCAACAACAAAAATCCGGACCCTTTGCCCTCGCGGGATGTGCACTGAAAGAAAGATCGGTCTCAGTCCCGCCTGGCATCCTGGATTGGGGGATCCAAAGGCCCTGCTTTTCTTTGGTTCTGCTAGAAAAAGGAAAGTGTGAATGGAATCATCATGAGGCAAGGAGGAAGGAGCTTCGCTGTTCATTCATTTATTCACTTCTTCTCTTACCATCTGTCAGGATTTGCAGAAGACGTGCTCCATCAGGTCAGAATGATGGCTTCATGTCCTTGCGTGTTTCTCTTCCCGTGCAAAGGTGTAGAGAGAGAGAGGTGTTTGCCCTTCCATACTTGTGGCCACTCATGTGTCAAGAAGTTCTCGTCTCCTCCGGAAGACCCCCGCATCATGTGTACGTACGGGCACATTCGTTCCTCATAGGTTTGCTTGCGTTCAATCAATTGTGTGGGCGAGTTTTCTGGCACATGTATGTGCTGTACCCTATAAATCATGCGCAATCTACGGCCAAGTACCCCGTAGGGTAAGTTGGTTGCGCCTGTACCTTGAGACGATGGCATATGGACATCTGAGTTGAATTGTCCGAGGCGTGATATGTGTCGCGAAATGAGGTGCATCCCTTGCTTTTCTGTTTGCCGCACAAATGCAGTAAATGTAAGCCTCTGTACAGTACGTTTTGAGCATACGGTATGTATGTATCTTATGTACGGCACATGTGTACATACAGTACAGTACAGTATGTAACATGTGTACCGTATGTACAGCATGTGTCTGGTCAAGTCCATGCATGCTCACACTGTGTGTACAAAGATGCACTGTTTCATATGTGCGAGGTCCGAAACTAGGCGTTCAACCCGTCGCCCCTTGTTCAACTGAGAATGGGAGAGAATGACGTGGAATGGCATGCTCCCGTAGTAGGTCAGTGGCACCTGTGATGGTCAAGCGGGGATGGCAAGCAAACTCACCGGGAGAGGCGAAAGGGAGAGAGGGATAAGAAGTGTGGAAAGAATGAGGAAGAAACTACTGAGGGACGAGGAGCGCTGGAAGGAAGTCAGATTTCCGTCCAGGCAGCGAAGCCTACCGCCCCCTACCCCTCTCATACTGCAAGGAGCAAGTTGCGATCCTGGCTTGTTCACCCTCAATCACTTTCTGGGCCGTGATCCGCTGGCTTGCAGTCTTCCCTCACCATCGTGTCCTACGTTAGTTCAAGGTTGCCATAATTCCTTCTCAACTCAACCATTTGGCGCTGAGGATACGCACAACCTGTTGGATGGACGTGGCTGCTTCTAGTAGCAATCGCCGGAGCCTTTGTCTCGGGTTCAAAGGGTGACTCGGAGCGAGACCAAAAGCAGCTCGGAGCTTCGGTTGAGAAGTTGATTTCTTCAATTCTGAGAAAAGGGAGATAGCCTTGTGTTTGGACAAAATCTGGGAAGAAACACCATTCAGGATTGATCTGTATCCAGCGAAGCGAGGGCCAAACGCCAGTGGCGAGTGGCAAGGAGCTCCATGAAAGGGTGTTGGGAAGTAAGGCGAGAAGGTTTTCAAGATAATGAACCTTGGGGGAATGAGTAGGGTAGTGAAGGGAAGAGAAATCACCTGGGGAAGGGACGTTAGACTTGCTCGCCTTTCTAATTCTTTCCATCGACCTATCTTTCGCCTTCTGACGGAGTGATCAACTAACCACACACACACACACGCACGCACACTTGGACCACACGTGTGTGTGTTTTACGTATCATGTGCACACATGCACTCAGGGACTGCCCTACGTGCGCATGGGATTACCTACTGTCAGACCATACACTCTGATTATCGCTCCCTTTTCACGACCTGGTAGAGGATTACGAGCCTTTGGACGTAGGTTTTGAACCGGTTGACAGACAAGTCAGGGGTGTCAAAGCCATCGGGATCGCTTTGACGTGTCATCATCATCGTCACCGCTGTGGACCAACTTTAAAGAGACACCGAGTCAATGAATCGCGGGGGCGATTTCGGCTGTTTGGACCTGCACCTCGCCAAGGGCAGAATTGCAAGGGGGGGGGGGGGGGGATCTGGTCCTTTTTATTCGGCTCCTGCTATGTTTCGCAAGGTCGCTTGCATCCTAATTCTAATTTCCTACTCCAGGACTCGCTGCTTCTCGCCACTATTTCCTTTTCTTTCTTTTTTTCCCCTCCCCTCCTCCAGGATATGCCCGCATTTTCCGTTGTTGTGGCGGTAGAATGACTCGAGCTGAGAAGTTGGCTCTCGTGTAATTCCAACGATGAGGCCGAAGTATTCAGCTTTTGCGTCATAGAAACTCACATGCATGAGGTTTTTCTCTATCCTGGTTCGTCTTGGCTCATTCATGGCTCCCACAAGGGTTCAGCTCAAGTTTGGCTTAAGTGGCTGATTAAGGGCAGAAACAAGCAGCTGATCAGGACGGGATTCCAAAGGCAAAGCTGATCCGAAGAGGAGGGGAAAAAAGAGGGTCCATCTACAAGGCTTGGGGCTGTCCACTCACCTTTCCATATGGACTCGAACAGACCAATCAAATTAACGAAAAGGGAAGGAGACAGGAAGGAAGAGAAAGGAAGAGCCTGAGTTGGGGTGTTTTTTCAGAGTCCAAATGAAGAAGGAAGAAGACGCCTTGTCTCAAACTCTCGACCATTCTCCTTCTGCTCCCCTCCGCCATACTCATGACTGTATCTGTGGATATTTCCAGGCCATTTCACTGGTTGGGTTCGAACAGGAGGGATTAAGCCCTGCTGACTTTCCGGCAACCTTTCACCTTTCCTTTGCTCTCCTTTCCCCCTTTCTTTTTTTTTTTTTCGATCCATCCTCTTCTTCTTCCACCTTCCTTGCTCTTCGTGTTCAACATTTCCCCAGTCATCGATGTTAGTGGAATCCTAGTCGGCACTTGATCAGGTCCAGGTGAATTCTAAAAGTTGATGTTTCAAATTTTCATTAACGTGCCATCTTTCTTCTTCTTTCTTTTCCCTATTCCTTTCTTTTACCTCGTGTTCGCTAGCCTTATTCCCCATCCATCGCTTTCCCCCAAGCTGCCACCGATGAAAGAAGGACTCTGAGCCGCAGTCCCAAGTGGTTGCCATACCTTCCAAGAGCATCGTCGACGGAGAAGAAGTACATTCACTGATTGGGGATCTGCTATGCATACCTATTACATGGAAGTGACCCGCTACCAGGGCTAGTGGATCCACCTCTTTGTTGTCACTTCATCATATACGCCTTCCTTCCTTCCTTCCTTCCTTCCTTCCTTCCTTCCTTCCTTTCTTTTTCTTCTTCCTCTTCCTTTTTTCCACCCATTGAGAAGCGAAGAAGGGAAAGGCGGAAAAGGCGTTTTGCTTGGCTCGTTTCATGCACTTAAATTGAACGATGAGACAGACACATGCAAGAGCACATGAGGAGGAGAAACACTCCTACATGGAATTCCGCCTTCGTTTCTTCCACTACCAGCACTGTACTTTTTCCCGCCTCTTTTCTGATCGCAGATTCTCGTGCGAATGGACCTGGCTCTCTCTTGCTGGCCGTTGATTGAGATCATGGATCAAGTTGGTGGGCAAAGGGGAGGCAGAGCGGAAACCATGTGAATCCCCAACGTGAAGGATGGGTGGGTGGGAAAAAAATGACGCGGCTTCCATTCATGAAGTAGGATTTTTCACTGCGTTGATGGAAACGGAAAGGACGATGGATCGCTGAAGGGCAAGCAATTTACGCGAGGCGCGTTGGTTGGACCAAAGTCGAACTTCAGAATCGCCCGTGGATATTCCTTCCTTCCTTCCTTCCTTCCTTCCTTCCTTCCTTCCTTCCTTCCTTCCTTCCTTCCTCCTCACCCATCGCACCTGTTCGAAAGAGCGGGTCAGTCCTTGCCTTCACCGACCTTTGACCCTCATCACAGTCTCTTTCAAATCCATAAACGACGCACATATTCAAAATGAAAAAAGTGTTGTCGAGGAGGTTGTGTATTCGGGATTTCGATAAATTCTTGTGGACGGATAAAGGCGGATGTATCCCTTAACTGGATTAATACTTTGAATATTCGTTTCCGTAAAGCAACCGTTTTGGAGATGTATTTCCTTTGTCTTTCCTCACGTACAGCACGAAGAGGACGATACAAGAGAGAGGGTATACTAGAAGCAGGCACATCGAGTTTCTCATTACAAAGCTCACACACTTGTTAACGTTCGGTACAGACACCTCATCATGCAAGAGGTCCATGTGTTCGTCTCTGCAGCCTTGCATACTCGCCCCTTTCAATTTGAGAAAGCATTTGCGCTGGTTACCTGTGAGTGCTCAAACACCCGAACGTGCCGAGCGACGAGCGATCCCGAGACCACTCAGTTGATCGAGCCCTTAGTCTCACGGTCAGAGATTCTCTAGAGCTGTGGCTACTCGAAGAGAATGGCCACAGTCTGGGCGAATGGAGAGAGCAGGAAGGATGATCCCTCCCTCCATTGACTTTTTCTTGTTCTCGCCCCTTCTGCTCCCCTCTCCTTCAAAACGTGGACGGTCTGTACCATTCGAATTATGAGGAAACAACCACGGGTCGCTATGCAGTTCCCAATTCAGGTTGGCTCTGATCGGTAAGGATCGAGGGGCTCTCAGATCCAGATGCGCGCTGAGAGGTTCGCGGCTGGAAGAGATCCAAACGAGGTTCGAACAGAAATCTGTAAGGTAGGATGTAGGTAAAGGAGAAAAGGGGGGCGGGAAGGGTTGTGACGGGAACCGAGAGGGGAGAGGCATAAGCGAGAACGAGATCCGGACATACACCATGGAAGTCTCACCTCCAGCCCCTCCCTTCGATCCCGAAATCTTTGCTTGACTGGCCACAAGCCGAGCCAAGCAACGCCTTCTTTTCGTTCAATCTTTTCATTATTGTAATCTTTTTCTTTTCCAGGCATCAGCCGATGGAGGAAAAGCGAATCGAGTCGGGGTCGTCCCTTCCTCGTCCCCCTCTCTCATCTTTGATGATTGATCCTATTCCTTCCTTTCCTCCTTCCCTTGGGATTTCTTCCCCTCCCTCCTCCCTTTTCATTTTACCTCTTCCCCCCTTGCGACGAACCCCTTTTCCTGCCCTTCGATTTCTACCGAGAGACACTCAGTTCGCAGTTCGCAAAATTAAACCAGCGGCGTTCTCGCCCACCAGCCAATCGACCAACTCTTCTCTCTCTGAGGCCCTTTGTGTTGGAGACGTTCACCTTCTTGTATTCGATTCTATCTTGACCCTTTTCTCTGCCTCTGCCTCCTCTCCCCCACCCCCACCCCCCACCCCTTTCTCGCTTGATTCAGCGCAAGTTGACCATTTCAAATGAAAGCGATCAACGCTCAATGCTGGTTGCTTCCTGCGTTTGAGACATGATGGATCGCAAGGCTCTTTGATCCTCGAGTTCCACCTTCTTCTGTGCCGTTCCTTTCAACGGTTCCTACTCGTCGCAAAGAAGAAGAAACGACCTTTGGCAGCTCTTACGCTCATGGTCGTTGCTACTGCCAGCTCAGCCGAGGTAGGAGGAGAGGCCGCCTTGGCGATTCAGCTTGCGATCCGCTGCGAGTGGACTGAAGAGTCACAGGTAAAGTAGTGAGTGTATACAGTCATAAGTATGTTCTGTATGAAAAAGGAACGAAACGGAAGGGAAAATGAAAAACCTCGCCCTTTTTCCGATCAAGTGACATGTTGGAAGCGTTCGCTGCTTTGTCGCCTCTATGGATTCACTTCGTAGACGGTCGACTTCCATTTCGATCCCTTCTCTCTCATTATCATGAGGGCTTCCGCTCCCCCCTTCCCCCCGTTTGGCTTCTAGACCCCCCTCTCCCGATGTTTGTTTGTCTCAAAGCAGCTCGGTTGAGTTTTAAAAACGACTCCCCCCCCCCCCCCCTCCCACCCCTGAAATGAAAGCATGAAATTGAAGAAAATGAAAAGGGTCATTTTTTTTCCCATCTCAACCTCAGCCACTTCTCATTCCTTCTCCAGGCCGCCGTCCTTCCCGCTTTCGACCGCCACATACTGCACTTCCATCTTTTTGACATCCTCCTTTCCGATCTGGAGTTCCAAAATGAGTCAGGTCTTGCGTGCAGGAATCACATGCCTCCTTTGCCCCCTTGAAATCCAGTACCCTATGGTTCAGGTTCAGATTGTAAACGGGGCCTAAATGCTTCTGTCTCATCCCTTCAACGTCAAGGTCTCTCGCCGCGAGAACCAAGTGTACTTCCCGTGCCGAATCAGTCGATGTGTTTGGGGAGGGAGAGAGCGGAGAGCGGAGAGCGGAAGGAAAAGGAAAGGAAAGGAGGGAGGGAGAAATGAAAAAAGGAGAGAGGGGAACAATAAGAAGGGAAACCTCTCTCTTTCCGGTCTACCACTTTGGTTCGATGCCAGTAGTCACAGTCAGAGTCTGAATGACTCCAGCACTTTGCCCGGATGGTAAGGCGATGGGGAGATCTGAGCTTTCTTGTCGTCCCTCCCTCCATCTGCCTTTCCCGGACAAATCCTCCCGCTCATCCCACATTACTCGACCTTGTTCCACTCTCAACACTTCTCTTTCCACTCGCTTCATCTCCTTCCTTTCCTTCCCTAGCCCCGTCAGATTTCCAAGCTACCCTTCCTTTGGAGCCTCCCCTTCCACTCTCCATCTATTTCTTTCCGCTCTCGTTTCCGATTTCAGCGACCTTGATCAACTACTATCCCAACAAAGCTCTCGACCCCGCAACTCGTTTCCCGCGCCCTTCCTTGACTCTGGATCCCCCCATTCATTTTTCTTTTTTTTTTTTCTCTCTTCAATCCAGACTGGGTGCCCTTAAGCTGAATCAACGTCTTTGTTGGTCTTGAATATCGACATGGCGAATTGGCCGTAGCTGGGCAACACCACCAAGAAGTCCGCATACTTCTTTCGTACCTTCTTTCTCTTTCTCGGCTTTATTTTTTTTTCTTTTTTTTTTTCTTTTTTGCTTTCCCCTTTTTCTTATCTTCAAGCACCGGAAGGAAGGAGTTGCACACACACACACACATACTCTTCTTCTCATTCTTCACGCCAAAAGTGTACCCCAGAGCTCCCCAACCCCCTCTTCCGACTCGCCTTGATCGCCAAGTCTCTTACCTCCCAGACTCTTCTTTTCTAACCGCCATATCATACCTTACCAAGATCTCTTTCCTTCCCATCCCGCTCTGTCTTGATCCTCATTTTCCCGGGACCTTTCAACCCATCCAATCCACTGAGCTGGATAAATTCTAAACCACACGCATACATTCAGGGTTTCGTAAAGACAAGAGGGAGGCACGGAAAAGTAGGCAAGGGAAGACAAGCCACTCACGGCTTGCCAGTAATCAGAAGGAATCCCTAATCCATCTAATCTGGGGCGATCCCCTCCCCCCGGCTCCACTTGATAGCACCTCATAAAAAGCTTTCTCTTGGAAAGCTCATCTCGGTGCAATTCCTGACATCCTTCTCCGTGAGAGACGTGCACAGAAAGGAAGGGCTTCTAGAGAAAAGATATAGACAAGGGAGGCAGGGGAGGAGAAAAGGGGAGGGGGGGGGAAAGGAAATAGGAAAAGAAAGGCTTCATGATCCCTGGCTCATAAAGGAAGAAGGGAAGACCTTATTCATCGGCAAGAGATTCTTCTTCCCCTGGAAGCTAGATGTCATTTCTCCCTGGTTCCCTCCTCGACACTCCTGCCTAGCTCCCTCTCCGTTTCCCTCCGCTGTTCTCTCTCTTCAGCGAAAGCTTCCGCCCATAGATAGCTCCCATTCATAGACACATTACCTTCACACCACTTTAAGCCGCTAGGTGTACGTTTCGTTCTTCGTCGTACTTTTCTAATTTCTCCCAACCTGCCACCGCCATCCTCTTCATCTACCATTCAACGGCATCTTGCCTTTCCGTACTTCTAAAACCTTTCGGATATCAGTTTCCAACCTCGTTCAACCAAGTATCAGCGGGCATCCAGTCACATCGTCTTCGAAGCCACCGGACTCACCAATCAGAAAAATCCTCTAGGTCTCAGGCAGATCACCAGCTATTTCCAACTACCTCAGCTTGCCTGTCACATACATCTTTGTCATCTCTATCGCTTTCATCTCGGCTGTTCATCTTGGCGCAAGGCGGCAAAGTAAGCCACGAGCCATTCATAATATCAACTTGGCTCTATCTATTTGTTCCACGCCGAGCTCTCCACAAAGTCGCAACTAGAATAGTATTGTTTTTTAGTTTTTTTTTTTTAGTTTTTTTTTCACCACTCTTACATCTTGAGAATATCGTCCGCCGAAGATGTCAAGCGGGAGTCCAACCAGGTCGACGGGCAGCACTAGAGTATCGGCTCTAGCTGATCAAGAATACAACAGCCAGGATTCTGGCTCCTCGTCAGATCAAGTAGAGGAAGTGTCAATCGAAAGGGCCCCACAAGACTCGGAAACGGAAAGAACTCAAAACCCTGAATATGGTCCTGTATCAACCGTCCTTAGGGCAGAGGGCGCTCAAGAGACTGGCAAGGACTCGTACTCAAGTCCCTCTTCAGAGGAAGAAGGTGGGGCATATGTTAAGAGAAGACCAGATTCTGGCACACGAGCTCGAGGTAAAAAATCCCGTCAAAGAAGCTTCGCAGTTCGAGGTGATAGGCCATTGAGCGCAACCTCGCCTGGCATCAGTTCGCAAAAAGAATCAAGGGACGATGTAGCAGGCCCTTCACATATCCGGAAATCACCATCACCTTTCCACGATTCACGGATGGCCGGCAAGAAAAACAAGAGGCCTGGCCCTTCAAGGACTTCAAGTTCGCCTTCCGCAGGGCCAAATCCCACCAGCCCATCAGCAAGGGGTGGAAAAGATGAGGATCAACAAAGTAGTAGAGGCCATGAAGCTCGACGCTCGAAAGAATCGATAAAAGGTAGCGACAACACATCCCGTGGAGAAGATGGTTCGGCGTTTCGTGAAGCCTCGCCGGGAGGTAGACCCCTTTTCTCACGAATAAGCAGAGAGGATCTGGATAGAAGGTGAGCACTTTTCTGAGAGATTCATTTCATCAATTTGCACCCTTTTGGTCCCCTTCTAAATGCATCAAGATTCGTTCATTGAGAACCACACACAAGTGATTACTCATTTTTCTTGGTGGCTTCTTGGTTCTGCAAGTACTTTGCGAATAGAGAATCTGATCCTTTTCCTTGGGACATGCTTGCAATCCCTGTGGGAAAAGCATTCCTTGTCAAAGTATAAGAGCCTCCTCGCAACACTCTCTAGAGAGGGGAAGATTGCCAAAGACAGCTGCTTTTACAGGCCTGCTTGGGTTTAACCTCTGAACTTTGATGCCCCTTATGAGAGGGAGAAAAACACCTATCAACGACAATAATCTGACTCACTCCTTGTTTCCCGATGCCTCCGCGAATCTTTTCAACTCCTCCCACACGTCCTGGCCATTCGGCTCTTAGGCAATACCACATTCGGGTTTCTCAATCTCCAGAGCTTGGCAGTGCTTATGGCACCAATCTCCTCTCAAGGTTAGCCATAGCGCCGCCTTTAATCCTCGAACTGACGGTCACAAACGCCCAAGGAGAAGAAATCGACGCGTGAGTACGCACCGATCGCAACAGAGAGGGCAGATGATTTGAATGATTTCTCGATGACCAAATTGGTGCTTGAGGGAGCCAAGCATGAGTCAGAAAAACTGAAGCACTTGCTGTTATTTTTCTCTTAAATCTAGCGGCGACGAGATGCCGTTCTTGGTGTGCCACTGTTCACTTGTCACCGACTCTGGTCAACCGGCGGATCTCATGTCCCCATTGGCATCCTCATCTCTTGTGCAGGACCAAAAGAGGGAGCAAAGGGAGACGCACGAACCTGCCGCGGAACCAGCTTCCACGAAAGAGGTGCCTTCGTCGGCAAGTTCTTCTGCCACCTCTGCCCCTCCGATTCACCCAAGCGGAAATCGACAACCGGGCCCTGTCCGTATGCTATATGGCACGCTTGTCGCCAGCCCCCAACCATTTCAGGGGCCGGATGGAAGAACCAGGACCTACTTCCTTTTCCCAGAGATCAGTGTTCGCGCTAGAGGAAGGTTCAGGTTGAAACTCTCTCTCATGAGAATACCGATGTGAGTATCCACGCGCGCTGGATGCGTCGGGCAGTCTTACAGTTCATTTGCTTTGAGGATCAGAGTGAGGAAGTGGCACATCTGGCGGCCTTGTGCTGACTCCACTCTAACGTCCACAGTCCTTCAGCGCCTATGGGCTCATCCACCTTTTTGTCGACGGTATCCACCAATGTCTTCGAAGTTGTCTCGCCGGACGAATACATCGCACCTCGTGAGTTGACTCGCGAACGGCTTCTTCCGCGCGACTTGGACTTGACCAAGTTGATTAAATGCTGTTGATCTTGACTCCGTTTTTTTCCATGGGACGGAACTCGCAGACATTACCGATCTTACGAGATTTCTTGCCCGTCAAGGGGCCGGTTTGCTCTTACCCCCTGGCCAATCGGCTGATTGAGAATGACGGCCAAGAGACCCACCTTTTCGGCCAAAGTCCACTCAATGGTTACAGCGAAGAAGATGAAAGGTTTGAAAAGCATACTCACCAGAGGTGAGCCTCTCTCGACCTGGCCCCATGCCGCGAACGAACCCTTCTTGATTGAAATGCTTGGCGAGAGGCGAAGCAAAGAAGTCGAGGAGCAGGAGGGAGAGAGAGAGAGAGAGAGAGAGAGAGAGAGAGAGAGAGAGAGAGAGAGAGAGAGAGAGAGAGAGAGAGAGAGAGAGAGAGTATCATCCTTCTCCATGCTGTCCCAAATTCAGACCGTGCCCCACGTTGCCCTTGCCTGCGTTTTCTTTTCCCGTTTTTATTGTAATCCCCCGCTCTGTATCTCTGATCTCCCTGTAATGCTTGGTTGTATCCTTCCGCTCCTCCCCCTGTTCACATCTAGTATCGCCTTCCACCTTGCCCTTTCCCACTTCTACATTCATATGTAATCCTCGGATCCACTCCTCCTTGTTGTAATCAGAGAATCGATATCAACTCCGAACCCTCCCCCCCCCTCCTCCCTTCCCCCCAAACGACCAACCCATCACCCAACACAGACGCACGTACACAAACTTGCAAACTCACTCTCTCGTATTGGCAATCCCTTTCAAATCACGTTTGACAGCGTGACAGGAATCGGCTGTCGAAAAAGTACGAAACACAGGATGTTTTTGTTTTTTTTTTTTCCCTTTCCCCCACCCCGCTTAAGAAGTGTGGGGTCGTCGACGCGTGTCTATGTTCCCGAAAACCCAAAATCGACTTTTCTTTTTTTTTTTTTTTGACTTTTTTCACTAAGGGACGTTTCCACTCCCTTCTCTGACATGGATCGGGTAGGGTGCCGCAATCGATTCTCGTAAGACCCACTCCCCGAAACGCACTTTTCGGCCAAATTTTTTTTTTTTTTTTTGAAAAATGGCAAGATTGAGTCCCCCTTCCCCTTCCACTGATGAGGTCAGCTGTGATGCCGGAGGAGGGAAGGGGAGGCTGGCGTACGGGCGGCGGTGGAGGGGATTCGGGGAGTTTTTTTTTTTCTCTTTTTTTTTCTTTTCTTTTACTTTCCCCACACACAAACAATCTGAGGCTTACATCAGTTGGACACCCCAGCAATTCACGTCCAATTCAGGTTTGCTGGTCCATCCATCCATCCGTCCTTCTTTCCTTCAACGTCCTGAGGGAAAATCAAAGAGAGAGAAAAGCCGGTGGTATATATTCGATAATGGGGGAAGAGGGGGGACCCTTGGCCATCCCAACTCTTCTTCGGCTTCCTCTTTTCTTGACAGCTCCTTCACTGAAAGATGGCTAGCTCGTGTCCTCCCTTTAGGACATTCAGAGGGATCTGTTGTACATGCAAGATGAATCATTTGGGTCCAACCGCCCCCTGTGTTTACACTTGCGTACTCGAAGCCAGTCTTTTAAATTGCCTTCTCCTCCGACCTCTTCCTGACGTCGTTTCGAATGGGAACTTGTACCCCTTGGCGAGCTAGAAGCTTCGCAAGCTCAGTGCTCTCTACCGAGAGGGCGCGTCAAGGACCGAGTTTCAATTGCAGAGTCAAGATCCAGCGACGATGAGAGTGAGGAGCGAAGTGTTGGGTGGGTGTTGATACACTGGGTCAGACATGGAACACCCTTTATTATCGGCTTTATTCTGTGCTTGATTTTTCGTTTCCTTTTCCTACTCACCCGTCATACCTGGGAAGCGTCGGGGCTGATGGAGGAGGCAACCGCCGGAATCGATTTGTTTTACAGGGAGGAGCAGAGGCAAATTTAGCGCAAGAGAGTCACTTCCCAGATCGAGCATGAGAGCCCAACACCAAACAAGCAGAGGACTCACGCTGTAGACTGTGAAAGGCTCACTGTCGATCGATGCGACCACCTTTCCACCTGCAATCCCGCCCCTAAAAACCATATGTCATTACTCATTGGATCAGCTGAGGGAACCATTTTTTTCATTTTCTGGACGCGCTTGGGGATGATTAGCGGGGCAATCCAGTACGAGCAAGGACGCCAAGAACTCACGAGGAAGAGGATTCCCCACCCAGCACGATCAGGCTGAAGTGCAGAATGAAGACGCCCTCCAGCCTGACGCTGAGATCCGTGAAGACGAAAAAGCATGCCTTACTGCCGTCCAGATCTCTCACCACATGACCACTGGCCGCCAACTTCCCCTCCAACATCCTTGTCCAAGGAAACGTCCTCTCCGTCATGTGGGCCACCAAAGGCACTTCGTTGTTTTCCCCCGTCTCAGTGTCGACGCGTTTGAGGAAGGCTTGCATCACTAGATTAGGACTGTTGTGGGCACTATATGTGCAGAACCGTAGGCCCAAGAGGTTCGAGTGTGCGAGTGTGCGAGTGTGTGCGTGAGAGACAAACACAACGTCAGAGACAGAGACAGAGACAGAGACAGAGACAGAGACTTAGTTCTTCACAGTCCCTGTTTGCATTTTCCAGCTCGTCATTCAATAAACTCACTCTTCATCAATCTCCCCATCCTCTCTCCGCACTTCCAGTTGAATGATGGGCAAAGGGTCCAACGGTCTCTTGTCTTTGATCCCAAAGCCACAAAGCCTGCCGTGACGCGGCTGCTGCCTCGCGGTAAGCTTGAAAGTTCTAGTGTACGGTCGGGAATCGGGAAGGGCAAATTCTTGATTCAGCCTCACACCTGGCTGGTGGAATGAGAGTCCCCCCACACGCCCAAAAATGCATTCGGCCACGGAAATGCGGTCGGGCTGGGGAGTTCGTCGCTGTGTATCGAGCTCGGAGCGCCTACGCAAGTGCCACCACCCATTTGATCTCGTACAGCCTTCCTGGACTCACCTTGATTCTAGATTTTGGAAGAAAAGGCCTCTGAGCTGCGGCGGAGGTGCCTCGAATGCTTGGGAAAACTC
Source organism: Violaceomyces palustris (assembly GCA_003144235.1). Lineage (NCBI taxonomy): Eukaryota > Fungi > Basidiomycota > Ustilaginomycetes > Violaceomycetales > Violaceomycetaceae > Violaceomyces > Violaceomyces palustris. The sequence goes on along the minus strand of KZ819852.1, from coordinate 7,784 downwards.
GTTCGGGAATGCACTCCCATCCCTTGACCTGGATGTTTGTGCTGTTTCTACGCCGCTCTCCGTGCTTGCCCCGCTGAACGAGCTCCTGTATGCTCCAGTAATGTCATGTATTGTTCCTTGCGATGATTTCCGTACGCCAAGGCCATGGACTTCAGCCACCGGCAGACCTGAGGGCCCTTCTGGCCTTGAGTTGAACGGTGCAAAGTTCCCATCCCCTGATGCGCGACTCCGCATCCTTGGCCTGAACGGCCTCAGAAGACGCTCGTCTGCGCCTGCGCCTAACTCACCTGGGCCCGCAGGGTGAATGTGCATACTTCTTTCAAGATCTTGACTGCCATCTGCGGGCATCTGGCGTCGGTCTGCGTCCCTGTCAAGGCTCGAGGATCGTCGCGGAAGTCCCAGAGGGGCCATGCCACCAAAAGATTGGCGTTGACGCGTCGGGACATCGCCAGGGCTCGGGGCCGAATCACCAGCTCGTGTGTAATGCTCGGCGTCCATTCTCCCTTCGAAACCGCTTCCTTGGTTCCCGTCAAAGCCTGATCGAGATCTCAATCGTTCCCAGTGTCGTGAAAATGAGCCAGAGGTTGTCGGTGGCGTAACCACCGCATCATGCCGACTATGAGGAGCCAGAGCGGGCGGCGAATCCCTTTCATGCCACCGATTTTGGGGGGATGATCTGTACCTCTGCTCTGGGCTAGGGAGCGCGGAAAAGTTGGAAGATTCGAAATGATCTCTAAATTTTGGTAACGTTGAACGATGATGGTCCCCGGTTTGGGTTGTGGGTGCAGTTGAATAGTCAGATCGGTAGCGACATTGACCAACATCATGCGGAAAGTCTTCCCGGACTGTCGGTTGGTGCCCACTTTGATCTCCCTCCATCAATGGCCTTCCGTACTGGTCCATCGGATGTTGATGTCCATGCTCTCCTTCTCGGACGAAATCTCTTGCTGAAGGGCTTTGAGGAGATGGTATCAACGACTGATGTGTGTATCCACTTCCCCTTCTACCGGATGACCGTCGTGGGTCGTGATTCCCACGCCACGAGTCCATCTTTCGGATACTCTGAGGAATCGACCCAGGTTTGGCTCCACAATTGTCCTAACGAAGAAAAGAAAGGCTGACCCGATGAAGCGGTTGAATTAATTCATAAGGGAAAAGATTGCACGATGAGTAGACAACGGTTTTCAGCGCAAGGGTTCCGGTAGCAGATGGATTCGCTTTACGATTTGAAGGTGAAAGGAAACGCATAGAGCCATGCTTGGGTGGACACCCTTTCACCTCTCTTCTGTTCCTTGGCCCTTCCTTACTTGTCCTTTATTTTTTTTGGTTCGAGTCCCTGATTGATCCCCAAGTGAGACTCACCTTGTCAAGTCTCCTCGCCAAATGAGTAGGGATCACGGATAGCGTGCTTCGAGACGATCTCCTTCAAAAACGCGATGTTCCCCTTGCCTACGAGCTGCCTGTCTATTCAGGGCTGCTTCCAAGATTATGGCGAAAGGGACTGGTGGTGTCGAATATTCCGACTCCGCAGTGTCAATGCCCGGGTCAAGCCCTTTCCAGCACAGGGATATTGGAAAAGAGACGGAGGGCAGCTGGAGGGCTAGAGCTGGTCCTGCGAAGTATTCGGAGAGGGTCACGGCTTGATGGACAATAGACCGGGGAAGTCGATGATGATAGATACGGATCGCTGATCGGCACTGTAGACTGTCCTCTCCCTTGTGAAATGACTTCGCCGCTGAAGATGGATGTTGGGAGATTGTGCAAGAGGAGAACAAAATGTCTTATTTAAGGTCGGCCGATATGCGCCAGAGATGTGGCCACGTTCCTTCGAGCTAGCTACTGTGGAGGAGAAATGTATGCCGAGTTGACACAAAGGGAGAGAGTCGATGATTCTGAGACCAGATGGATGGCTATCAAGTATCAGATTTGGAGAGGTAGGATGCCTAGGGGTAATGAAGACCCCTGTTGGTGCCTCTCGAGCTGCTGCTGACTGGCGCCGAGACGTCTGTGAGATGTTGAAAAGAATGCAAGATCCAAGTCAACCATTGCCGCTCACTCGAATTCGAGCCTCAAGTCGACATTCCTCTGGACAAGGCCAATTCGATGGGAGGCTGCTTTGAGATTGGTCGAAGCGATGAGATGGGACTAGATGCTTCGCGATGAGATGTCCTAGAAGAGATACGCAAAACGAGCGCAGCTATGGTAAGCGTAATCGAAAGGCGAGAGTGCTCCAGAGTGTATCTTGATTGGCCAGGTGAAGTCGATAGATCAAAAGGGGGGGGGGGGGGGGTGCAAGAGATGAGGAAGAAAGATTGAAGAGCCAATTTGCTCTCGATATCCTTCGGGCTAGGAGATGTGTGACGTCGTGGCTACGGTTGCAAAGAGAGCGGCAAACAGGTAAAGCTGGGTGAGATGGAGGATGATGGGCCGCGTGCGAAAGTTGAGGAAGGGTTACGGACGAGATGAGTGACGGAACGTTGCTCGTAAGTTGGCTGTAGAGACAGGGTCGAAAGAGAGTTTTATTGATACAGAACGGCTGGAAGGGGGAATGGCAGGGGCCATGAAGGAGGAAAGGGGGGAGGGGAGGGAGGGATGATAGCTTCCACCGGTGGCGATGATGATGTTAGGCGGCTGAATGGGAGGGAGAGAAGCTCACTTCATATGAAATCAACATATGGGTGGAATCTGAATCATACCCTTTGTTCGCTTTGTCGCTTCAGCTCGATTCTTATCCTATCCATCTTTCGACCGAGATGGCAAGCTTCCTGAAGTCGGATCGACAGTAACTGGTGGCAGGTGGCAAGGGTATGTATGAGAGTTGTGCGACAAGGTGAGTGCGACGCAATCACATGCGGGTGCTTGACCCAAAAAAAAAAAAAAAAAAAAAAAAGGGTCTTAGTTGAGGGCCCACACGAATTGGAAATCTGGAAGACAGGAGCCTAAACCGCAAAGCTCCTCCCAATCAAGACTCATGCAGAGGAGGAGATCGTCAAGTCTGAGTGTGGGAGTTTTTTTTTTTTGCTTTTTTTTGTGTATGTGTATGTGTGTATGAGAGAGAGAGACACACAGAGAAAGGGAGAACCAGCTGGGCCAAGTCTGAATTCGACGTGGGGTCTCAAAAAAAATAAATCAATTAGTCCATCCTTGGCTAGCAAGGGTCTCACTCTTACGTAAATTTGGAAGAAGTAGAGGGGAGGAGATATAAAGGGTAGAAGCCTGGGCAGGCATATTCCGGTGCAGGAAGGGGAGAAGGAAGGGGGGGTGGGGGTTCGCAACATGGCAAAGAGGAGGGGAGAGGAGATGGAGAGAAGATCATGGGTTGGCCGGGGATATGCGCTCTAGCTTGGAAAGTGTTAAGGGGCCATAATCGTCACGCATCGAAGTAGGTGGGATAATAATGAAAACTACATCATGGTCTTGAATCAGAATCGAGAATGATATGTGGATGTGGATGTGGATGAGGATGTTGGGTGTGGATTCAGATGTGGATGTGAGAATGTGCATCACCATGGAGGGCATGGATTTTGTGAACCCACCAGCTCAGGGAAAGCGGAAGAAACTGAGATTCACGCAACAAAGGGGAGGGAGAGTGGCCAAGAATTAGACAACTCTCTCGGTGGTACCAAGATTCGCAAGTCGGCCTTCGATAGACGGTCACAAGTCTAATAACGTTGTTTTCCGGGGATTCGAAACCGGGAAGAAAGGGAGGGAAAGAAAGGGAGGGGTTAGCAATCAATCAAGATGTCGACCGAGGAGGGGCCACTCGAAGCAAGGAAAGCAAGTGTCAGCCCAGGACCACAGGCGGAGTCGAGTGAAGGAGAAAAGGGGGAACGAGGGTCAAGGGAAAGAGATGCGGACAGCAAGAAGGGTCTTAATAGCTTTACATACCTTTTACGGGAGAACATCGAGAACGTCCAACCATTCGATCATCAAAAGCACTCGTAACATAGCTAGTGTATGTGCTCAACTGCATGTGCAGTACGTACAGGCACATACTTGCACACAAGAGATACATAGAAACACACAAATACAGTCCATGCATAAAGAATGCTTACATCACTACTGTTGTTAGATCGTAACCGATGTATGAATGGTGGAACATCTCTCTACACCATCCTAGTTTTTCTCGACCAAGCTCAGATTCGCCGTCAGACCAAGTGAGTTTGGTCAGAACGGTCGAATCAGGTATCCTCACTTCTCGCGCTTCGTTCAGTGGCTCTCCTTTGAGGAAAGCAAGTAGGGGGTTTGGAAAGAGGAAAAAGGGGGGGGGGGGGGGGGGTTGAGCGTTCGCAAGCCAAGCTGGTAAACTAAGGAGTCAAGTTTAACCACCCGTTCGCATGTGCTCCATAGGAGTGTGAATGCGTGTGTCCACATGTTTTGCATGCGAAGCTTTCGCACAACCGGCCTCCCTTCCTCCCTTACCCCCCCCCCCCCCCCTCCCCTCCTCCAAAAATCCCCTTTCTTTTCCTTTTTCAAAGTGTGAGAATTTTCTGCTCATCTTCTCTTCCCTGACGCCTGAAGACTTCTACTTTCCCTCCTGGTAAAGAGGTATCCAGCTGCGAAGGTGAATGGCACACGGGAAACGTCAGTGAGGGCTCGATGGGAAATCCAGAAGGAAGCCATCAACAGTATGTACTACTGTATGTACAGTTCAGTATGTACGGCTTGGACTAGTGATGAGGAACCACGCGCAAGCATGCACACGACGGGCCCTTGCCCCCAAGAGCTCTTGGTGTGTGGTGTCAAGTCAAGTGGTTCTCAGCCTTGAAGCATGCAAGTTTAATCCAAGTCCGGAGGGGAATAGGCTAGGCGAGTCTGACTTACTCTTTTAGAAAAACATACACAAAGTGAACACTCTAGTTTGACACGACGAAGAGGGGGGGCGCGGGAAAGGTAGGGAGCGGATCACGGGAGTCACCTCACTTTGACTTGACTTGTCATCTCGCAACTCCGCACTTGACTCTTGAAGTGCAGTAACGGGACGCGAAGCACCGAGTTCCCGATCTAACAGTCAGCATGTGAGTTGTGATTGGCGATCTGCTCGGATCTCCTTCTTTGCAAACAGAGAAGGCTGAGGAAGAGAGGCAACGACTCAACGAGGTGGAGAGAGATGAGAGATGGGAAGAAGACAAGAAGAGGAAAGCGAGCGGGTGGGGAGGGGGGGTGGGGGGGAATAAGGCATGGGAAGAGGGGAAGAACGGGAAGAACGGGAAGAAATTTGGAAAAGAACTAAAAAAAAAAGAATAATAACATACCAACCAATGAACATTACTTTCCTTTAAAATTTGAAACTTTTTCTCCTTTGTTTGGGGCGGTCCATAATTATGTACGTCGAAAGCGGCACCGCCAACCTGTAATGATCCTGATGAAAGCGGGAAATGTCTTCCGCTCTGCTAGCCTGCTACAGTAGTCCTATCAGTCTACGAAGTGTACCCTTTACGATGAACACCAAACTTCCATATTCGCCCTCCTGCATTGGGTATCCGTTGTTCCTTCGCACTTCTTCGACTCTAATTCTAAAGCTCGCCTCGCCTTTAAGTCGGCCGAAATGTTGTTGCACACTTGACATCACCCCACCTCCACCTCTGCCTCTGCAACTCTCCCTATCTTCCCCTACTCACACACTGATTCGTTCCCCTGTACCTGGTGGAGGGATCCGAAGCGTAAAATATTCCACTTCGGTCATAACATGATCCAGCAATCCCTGCTTGGAAGAAGAGAAAAGAAAAAAAAGTCCTCGGGAAATCTAAGGAAGAAAGCTTACCGTCAGAACCTAGAAATGAGAAAGAGTGGTTAGGGAGGTGGGGGGAGGGACAAGCAATGAAGAAGAAAGGGAAAAAAGAAGAACCAACCCACCTGTCGAGCGGAGCAAACAGAGCTCTTTGTTTATTTTTTCTTCTTCGATTCAAAGAGTGTGGGACGCCACCGTCCGGTCGCCGCTTTGCTGAGTAGGAGGAAGGTAACGAAACAGGGGAGCCACTCCCTCACCCCGGCAACACTGTGTGATTCACCTTATTCGAAACTCCTCTCCCCAGCGACTCCGATCGACCTTGGATCTCGTCAAGCCAAGCCCTCCCCGATCGGAAGCGGAGTACAGACCACCATCCCCTCCCCCCTTTCTATTCTTCCCTTCCCTTCCCTTTCTTCCTCTCATCCGTCATGAGTTTCGCAGCCACCCTACCTTGCTTGCTTCGATGCTTCGGCAACCGCGTTCGATCACATGCACACGACCACTCTATGCAGCTTCTTGCGAAAATCTGTGGGTTCCTCTTTCCTTGAACTTTCCAACTTTGACACGTCCCGTCGAATTCTATTGGCGTTCGGCTTTTCACTCCCTCACAAAGGGGGGGGATCGGGATTCGACACGTTGATCGTTCACCTTCCTTTGATTTTTTTCAGCCTCTCCCTTCGTTCGTTCCCTTTCCTTTTTTTTCCCCGGCTCGCCGAATCTGACGGCAATCTTCTGGCGAATGCCGATTGAGCATCACCTAGCTTTTCGCAGCTTCCTTCTATTTAACTCACCAAAGGAAGAGTGTTTTCCGTCCCTTATCATTGGTCGACAGGTCACCCTAGACATGTCATCAGTGGACAAGAGGGAGGGGGGTCGGATGCCAATCGGTGGGCAAGGTGGACATGACGGAATCTCCATTCAATCAACTGGTGGCTCTCCAGTCTATCCGTGAAATGAAGCAGGATTTGTAGACGTTCGCAAGGTAACCTGGCCCAATCATTTCCTTCAATCTGCAGATCAACAAAACTTGGACCCAAATCGGCCTGATACTGCTGTAAAAGATCTTGCCAAGGAACCCAGTTGCTCTGAACTGGGCGACAGAAGGGGTGACGAGTAGGAATCATCGCGAAAGGGATGAGTCGTGAATGATTGATTGGGGGAGACTTCGACACTCAGACTTCTTGGTTGCATACACACACAGCACCTTACTGAACCATTTCCTCCCTTCCTTAATCTTTTCTTTAAAAGACAAAAACGAAATCAAAAGCAAAGAAACAACCAGCATCGTGAAGTGGTTGAACAGAAAAGCCACATCAACGGTAATGAGCCTTCACATTGAGGCCACTTTCCGAGATTGCTGACCTCGAAATCCGAAATCTGAGCGGCGCACACTCACCTAACTTTTATCGCTTGCACTCAAGCGATCCGCACTCAATCGAACGCGCATCTCTCTCATCTCTCTCATCTCTCTCATCTCTCTCTCTCTCTCTCCCCCGCCACGCAAGAAGCCCCCTTTTATCCTCCCCCTCTTCTTCTTTTTCTACTTGAAATTGCTTCAGATCATTAGCTGGAGGACCAAGCCACAGTGACCAGTGAGGACTGGAGGTTGGAGGACGGGAAGGAAGAGAGAATGGCGTGACGCGGGTTGGCATGACCAGTCGGTTGGACTCTTCGGGCCACCTCGTGATCTTTGGTCTTTCAACTGAAAGGGGGGTTCAATGGGTGAAAGGGGTGGGATCAAGACCCATCCGACCTGGCAGGAGACAAGGGGACCATGTGGAGATATTGATCTCAACGTCCTATGCATCACTAAGGTAGTCGCGCGCCAAAAGTTGACAACAAAGAAGGAGAGAACTCTACATGCGTACAGGATGTAAAAGAGAATATCTCGCTTCCCCAAACCTACGACATATTGGTTTGGACTTTGGTCCTAATGGATTCGTTGGCATCCTTTTTTTTTTTTTTTCCTTTTCCCTAGTCGGGGTTCCTCACGTTCTTCAGTTACTCGCAGGTGAATAGTTTGTGAAGGAAAAAAGAAGGGGGTGGGGGGGGG
>KZ819851.1:31651-43432 GCA_003144235.1 Violaceomyces palustris | reverse complement strand
GGGGGGGGGTAAAATGAAAATGAAACGAAGCGAGGATTGTGAGCCTTTGTCCTTCTTTTCTCTTCCGAAGGAACTCGGTCTGTGGTCTGTTTTCACCTCGGCGGTGGCGACGGGAATCGGCAATTTCCAACCGATACCCCTTCCCCCTACCCCTTCTTTCCCCTTGTTGATGAAAACGACCCCTTGGCGGAAGGAGACGTTGGCTGTCACCTCTTCACTCAAACCTGTGCTTCACCTTTTCTCTTCCCATTTCGAAAGGAAACATGATCAACAGGTGAAGAAATCCCCACTCACGACGTGCCGAGAAGGACCGAGCGAGGTTGGATTTCACCGCCCACAGCAAAGCTCTCCGGTCTCCGCACCACCCTTAGACCCATTAGAAGAGCGATGACGAGAGTGAAGGTGGGGTGTGTGGGGGGGGGAGAGTGATCCTCTTAGTTCAACGTTCATCTCTTCTCCACCTCTCTCTTCCTTCCGGATACTTCCCCTCTCTTCTTTCCATTGTAACGTCGAGTTTGAATGGCTTTGTTTGCTTGTTTTGTACCATCGAGGCGGGAAAGTCTCCGCGGACTGTGTCGCGTGTGTGTTAATATCGTCGGGGTGTACGTGTGCGCGCGTCGCGTGTGGTTTGGCCTTCCCTACGAAGTCGATCCTTTTTCGCTGCTCACAAACTGGTCAAGATTCACTAGGTATGGGACGAACAATCACGAATGTGCATTGTGTTCCACACTTAAATACTGTACACTCATACTCATGACTGTAGCTCCTGATCGCCGAGCGAGAGAGCTTGGCGAGGATGGGCTTCGTCTGAGTCTTCTCTTCCGAGCGAGGACAAAGGTAGGATCTGCATAAGCGTATGACAGGTGTCTAAGTGAGGGTGTGAACCTTGTGTCCCAAAGGACGCCGACTCGCTCCGACCTTTTTTCGTGAAGGGTGGGGGAATGTCATTCGCATTGTTCCATGGTGCCGTTTCCCGAACGCATGGGGTTCTGACATTGACGAGGAAGGATGGTCACCCTCCGCAAAGCTGCTATACAGAAAGGCCAGAAAGGAGGATGACTCAGCCGATGGAGAAGTCCGGGACGACGGAGGAGGTAGGGAAGGAAGGTGCCACGCCACTTTGGAAAGGTTCCCTTGAGGGATCCAACGTGGGCAGTCATTGGAAAAAGGATCATAAGAAAAGGAGAAAAGAAACCCACAGTCTCGGCCATAATCAACATTCCTCCCTTTGGCTCTCCGAAATGGAGGGAGACCTTCCTGGATGGAAGTTTGTCGGCCCGTCTGCGCTTATGCGTGAGTGCTTTTATCACTTGTCTTCAAGGTAGGAAAGACAGGGCAAACGACATGCAGAGATGGAAAGACGGGAGGGCGATGGATGGATGGACAGAGCGTGGTTGGTTCGAAATGATCGTGGAAATGAATCTCATCCTCTCTCTGGCTACTCGAGCGATGGAAGTCGTTCGGATCGCGAATTGAGGAAAAATCTGTGGTTGTTGTGGTGACTGTCAGCCTATTGCATTTTCATGGACGCCTCGTTCAATGATCGGTCTTTTTGGGCGAAAAAATAGAAACAAAAATACTTGAAGATGAGGATGAAAAAAGGGTCCTCTCCGAATCAAGCTCTCGATCTGGGACGAATGCCAAATGCAAGGGGCTTGGAGCTGGGTTCGAAAGTTGCAAAAGAGAAAAAAAAAAATCCAAAGCCAAGCCAAAGCAGCTTCGAGGTGGGGCGACGTAGACCGGCTTAAAAAAAAAAAAAAAAAAAAAGATCAAAAAATCACAACAACGAAAAAACACAAGCAAAAAGATCTTCCCAGATCGGATCGGATCGAGCTTGAGGATCGGGTCCGTAGAAAGCCGAGTCGTAACAAGAGAACCCGAACAACAACACCAAGTTGACTGGAACTCGAATCGCCTCGGAGTTAGCAGTTGATGAGTGCGGTTCAGCTTCCTTCAACGATCGGTCCTCTCCTTCCTTCTGATGATCGCAAGCAACCTCGGCCCTTGGTGTGGTCACCGAATCAAGCCACGAGGGAAGGGAGGAGGGAGGGGTCGTTTGCGTTCGTTTCTGGTCGGGGAGGAAGGAAGTGGGGCTTTCCGGTCGGATGGTCCGTGCTCAGCCGAGGAAAGGCCAAGGCGAAGCCAAGCAAGGAATATCGGCGTCTGTTTTCCGGTTCCAGCCTTCCTTCACACTTGCCCAAAATGTGGAGAAACCATGATGATCATGGACTTTCTAGCCTCACCCCACCCATTCCCGATCACTCTGGCACTCAACCTTCCTCTCTCTCTCTCTCTCTCTCTCTCTCCTTCCTTCTCTCCTTCCTTCTCTCCTTCCTTCTCTCTCGACCCTTCCCCTCTTCTTTCCTCCCTGCTATTCTTTTCAAATCACCTTAGTCACACCTTCCATAAACCGTGAAGCAGGCGACACTAAGGCGCTGCGCAAGCAATCCAATCTCTTCCGAATCCTGCCAAATCGGAGAGGTTCATCTGGGACTTTACCAGCAGCAAAGATTCGGCCCTGTGGCAAGAAGGATCCTAGCAAGGTCATCACTTGGAATCATCGGAGAGGGCTGCAAAGGGTGTTAAGGAAAGAGATAGAGTTTTAGTCGTAGAGAGGGAGAGAGAGAGAGAGAGAGAAAGAAGGGGACATGCCTTCCGACTTGGGGCAGCGTCATCAGCCTCCCCTGGTTACCATATCCGGGTCAGTCTTCTCCTATGCCCACACCTTGCTGGGATTCTTGGCTTTCCTGTCCGCACTCCTCATCGCACTCTTCCTCCACTACGAAAAGGTGGTCAAGAATGGCGTGGCAAGATATCCGGACGAATGGTGGCCTTCCGTATCTGCGACAATGTGAGTGCTTCCATCAGTCAAACGTCCGTGACAGGCTCAGGCGCAGCAAGAGTTCTAACCGATTCCTGGCGATCCTCACACTTGCACCTCCTTCGATCCTCTAAAGTGGTGACTGGTATCCGGAAAGGAACCTTTTCCAAATCGGCATCGCCTTGATGTCTGGTAAGTCCCTAGGGAGTCCTCATGAGACGGCTCGCGCTTTCATCCAGCCGAACAATGCAACTGACCTAGCCCCTTTTTCATTTCAATTTTTTTAATACGGACCAGGACCTCGCATTGCCTTGGTCTTGCTATCAACTCTCCTCGTATCCTTGTCTACGCCAACCGGCTCGGCAAAGGCTAGCATACTCTGTTTTGTCGGGATCCTCAGGACCCTGGCTTGCGGAGGATGGGTCTTTATCACAAGCACGGATGATCACGACGTCCACGATATCGCTATGGCTCTGTACTTGCTTCTCACTCCTCCCTGGATGTACATCTCTAGTGGGAGCCTGGCCCAGTCATCGAAAGCCAGCAACGATGACGGATCGGCCTGCAAGCCAAAGGATCTGGACTCCTTGGCCGCGAAAGCAAAGAGGATGAGGAAGATAGCCTCCGTCTGCTTCTTCTGCTGCATCCCTCCGATGGTCGTCCTTTTCTACCGTCACCAATTCAAGCGCATCCCTGGATCGTACACCTATTATGCCATTTTCGAGTGGGGTCTGATCATTTTTGTGAGTTCTAGAGGTAATCGATGCTCGCATGTGATTGATATCGTGATTAAGACTGTCTCTTTTTTCTTCTTTTTGGCATTGAACAGGATCTCCTCTTTGACTCTGCAAGCGTTTACGATCTATCAAGACTAGAGATTCACGTTGTCGAGGCACCGGGGCTGTCAAACAGCAAGCAGGAACCGTCTGGTGGCCTGATAGGGGGTGCCTGGTCAAAGGGAGGCAAAGTGAATGCTGTCTCGACGGGGGCCTGGAGTACCGTTCCAGAAGGCAAAGGGTACGGAATCCCACTGCTTCCATGATCATAGCTGATGCCAATGACAAACGCTCTGCTTCATCAATGCTGACCCATCGCCGCGTCACTGTCGCCATTTTGTGCTTGGTGTGAAAATGAAAATTGCATCCACGAATGCACCGCCTCCTTTTACAGCTTCACAGAGAGCGGCCGCAATACCCCGAAAGGGAAGGCTAGGGAGGAGCCGTCGGCGGCGACCGGGGCTCGGGCTGCTGGTTTCATCTCATTCTTATCGGATTCATATTTGGGTGAGAAAGACTACATACCCTTTCCACAATCATTCCGCCCGGACGAATCTTTCATGAGCGAAGGTCGATTGAAACCGAGCTGAATGCAGCATTTCACATCAAACGCCTTTCCGTCTTTTCTGCTCAGCATTTTGCTTTTGGACGAATCTTACCTCTCTTCACCCAATGATTTTCTTCTGTGAGTTGAATCCAACCCTCCGTCGACACATGATGTATTTCTGATCCCTGGGACCTTACGGGGCCCAATGGCTCTCTCCCATGCAGTCAGCGTCTACAACATGGGGATCGGTGGCCACGAGCTTCTCTTGATTTCTCAGGTGATCGGCATTGGTGCGGTCCTAGCCACAACACCCCTTCGGAAATCTTTGATCAAGACGATCGGTGGCGTCCCGCATGTAGGAAAGCTTTCGAATAAGACATTGGCCTCGATCTTGCTTCTGTCACACGTTGGCATCGCCAGTTGGTGGATCCCAAGTGCTCTCATCAGGCTACTGGCTGAAGGTGCCGCAAACGCGATCTTGGCTGTATCCCTTGCCGTACAGTGGGGATTGGCGTGGGAGAACAACGAGATGGAGAAAGAGGTCGCTACTTGGACCATCGGACTCTTGCTTTCCAGCCTCGCCAAGTACGGAAACCACAGGTGAGCAGATTATGATCCTGGAAGAAGTCAGGCGTTCTTCTTCGAGCGCCATGGACTGACACTCGTTTCCCAAACCTGGCTCGCGAAAGTAACAATCCCGCCTGGCCATTCCTGAACTCGACGAATGGCGGCAAGAATGCTCTCTGCCTGGCATTGGCGGTACTGTGCTCTCTCGAACTCTACTGCAGACCCGGCAAGCTCGCACCCTCAAGTGCTCGTTTCCGTTCTCACGAATCTTCGGCATCAAGCTTCTGGTCGGCATCCGTCGGCTTGGGTGCTCTGATCTATGCTCTTCACGGCTACTTGAGCGACTCGGGAACGATGATCGCTTGGACGTGGTCAGGTTACCCCATCAAGGGGCCGACAGCTATCTCTCATGGCTACTTGGTTTTTGCCTCCAGTGCTCTGTCCTTCCTCGTCTCCTTAGCAAAGCCAAGCGTGGGATTGAATCCCTTAATCCTCGTCCTCGGATCAATTTCATCATACGTCCTGAGATTCCACGAAAATTGGATAGGATTTACGGGAGCCGTCGGGATGGCCGTCTTTCTGCCTCCACTCATACTCCCTTTGACTACTGGTGCCATGAGGCATCATCCTCTCAAAGTCATGCTAGCCAGCTGGCTGGTTGCCAATCTCCTGACCTTTGTGGGAGTCCTGACGGTGGCGTACGCTTTCGTTCCCGGTGGTAAGGTGATGCGCGAAAGAACTGGTCTCATGCTCGCGATCCAGGTCGCATTCTTGGGCCTCGGGCTCTTGAATGCCAGGTGGACGAGAGCGTCCAAGCTTTCTACGGCACCCTTTAAAGAAAAGGCGAAACCTGTCTCCGCTGCCGGGTCATATACCCGCTGGTCCGCCTCCGTCCTTAGCATCTTGGTTCTCGCTGCTGCTGCTGTCTCGCAGTACCGATACGTTCCACCCTCTTCCATCGTTCCTTACCACGCGCCAGAGAGAATCCTAACGGCGGGGATGTGGACCGTACACTTCGCGCTCGATCAGAACATGCACGACAGCTCGAGAAGAATGGCGAGCATCATCAGCGAGCTAGAGTTGGATGTATTCGGTCTTGTAGAGAGCGACCTCCACAGGTCCGTGTTCGGCAACCGCGACCTGACCCAGTATCTGGCCGAGGAGCTGGGCATGTATGCCGACATTGGGCCTGCACCCTCGAAGAACACGTGGGGTGCCGCACTCTTTTCTAAGGTAAGTGGGGACCGAGCAAAGGGTAGATCCAGTAACGACCTTTTCTCCCTTTTTCCCTTTTTTGCCCCTTTTTTTTTCTCTTTGCGTTAAGTGATTCGAATCAACTGACTTGGGAGAGGCGAACTTTCCTTATCATCGGTCCAATGATACTAGTTCCCAATCATCAATAGCACGCATCACCTGTTACCCTCGCCTCACGGTGAGCTAGCTCCAGCGATCCACGCGGTCCTCGATATCTACGGAAAGCACACGCACGTGGTGGTGTCTCACAACGGACAGGAAGAGGATCCGTTGGATCGAGAGCTTCAGACGAAAAAGATCGCCGGCATCCTAAGCGACGCCTATCCGCACCCTGCCATCTTCCTTGGCTACGTCGTCACCAAAGCTCACGCCGAGAGGCCAGCGCCCTACAAGATCCTCTACGAGGACGGCAGGATTCACGACGTGGAAAAAACGGACAATATGAGGTGGTGCCAGTACCTTGGCTTCAGGGGTTTGGAGAGATTCTCCTACGTCAGGGTCTCTAGGTACACGGTGACGGACACGGAGATCCAGACCATGAAGCTCTACGTCCCTGAGGGAGAGCTGGACCCGGACACGGACGTCAGGAGCATGTTTGTTGCGTGAGTCTCTCTTTCTTCTCTGATTGAATCGGATCCCCCCTCTCCCCCTTTCCCCCTATCCATGGAGAATACGGGACTCTCCGATTCTGGTCATGTTTTCGCTGATCTTTCTTCGCCTTCGACCTCTACGTATCACATCCAAAATTCAACTCGCAAAAATCAATACAGAAAGGAGACCTATCCACCGACGCACTGGTACCCCGATAGACTTATCGACATCGAAGCGAAAGTTTACGAGAAGTGAGTTTTTATATTCTCCCCCCAACCGCCTAAATCCGCTTTCGATTCCTGCAATCTGCAGGGATGGTAGAAGAGCAACTGATGGGGGTGTCACGAGTCTGACCCTTCCCCTCACTTCGTTCGGTCCGCCCATCAAATCAACGCAGACACAAATACTCGCCGTACCAGTGGCCCATCTACTATGCCAGTCCTAACTGATTCAAAGGAGGAAGATACGGAAGGGTTGAGGGAGTGGCGATCCAAACCGAATTTTGGGACGCACCACTCTGCATAACGAGGTGGCGAAGAACAGATCGTCGTATCTCACCCTCTTCTCCCTGAGGATGGGGGAATAATTCGCTCTACACGATCTCTAGAATCGGTTCCATCTGCTCACATCCCTACCTTTGCTCTCTTTTACGCTCTTTGAGTCTAATTTGCTCTTCTTGAAATTCGTCCTCGTTTGCCACTCATTTTCGTAGGAGAGAAAGAGTAGGATGAAAGGGTCGAGAAAGAAAGTCTATACGCAGCGTTACCTTCTTTGCCCGATCGGAATGGCTTTGAGAAGATTCTGGGAAACGAATGCTGGAGCGGGATGGCCCCCCCCCCCCTTTCTTCCAGGTGTTGGGAGTGGCCAAGAGAATGCGGCGGGTCAAGGGGAGGGCTTTCTCCTCTTGCGCGGTGAGCTGTCCGGGAGACTAGCGTTGGTGACCTTCTTCTTCTCGATCTTGACTTCGAAGGTCGTCTCGAGCTTTCCGATCGTTGAGACAAGCTTGCTGTTTTTTTTTTGTTTTTTGTTTTTTTTTTTTTTGGGCGTGAGAGGAAGAGAGGGTTGGGATCAGTTTTGTTCCCCTTATGGTAAGGGAGCAAAGAGACGCGGAGGGAACCCTTTCCTTACGCGTTGATGGCTGATCCCCCGTTGGCTGAAAAGTCTGGGGAGGAGGGGGGTGGGGGGAAGGAATGACAAGATGTATAGGAAGCAAGAAAGGAAAGAAAAAGAGAAAAGAAAAAAAGAAAAAGATAAAAGCCTGCTTTAGGTTGAGATTTGGGGCTCTAGGCTAGGGAAGAAAGTGGGAGGAGGTAGGAGGAGTGTGGCTCACGTTTCATTTCTTCGTGACAAAGGATGTGATCCTTGATGGACGACTTGTTGTCGTACATGAACTGGAGTAGACAAGTTTTGAAGACCTTCTGCTCGGGGTGAAAGAGGGAAAAGGAAGCGATGTTGTGCTTCTGGTCCTCTTTACGGAACGTACTCTTCGGAAAACGAGAGGACTGGCGGAAGGAGCGGTGTCAAAGGGTTCTCACGTCGTGATCCAAATTCCACCTCTTCTCCGACTGCTTTCCGATCCGCATTTCGATTCCGGTACGGTCGTGGGGGGAAAGGAAGGGATCGACTTTCGTTTCAGGCACTTTTGGTTCTCTCTGGTCTCGAGTCCCGGGAAAAGGGGGAGGGGGTTCTACCTGAATTTGATGGATGAGCCATTTTGTTCCACCCCTCACCTCGACCATGTTCCCCCCACGAAACGGAGGTGCCTTTTGGAACCCGAACTTGAGGGATGGTATCCGAGTGTGAGTGTGGGTTGGAATAGGGTAGGATTTGAAGGAAGGGGAAAAGCGGAGATGTACCGGAAAGGGTTCACCGTCAGGATCAGAAGGAGGGGAGTTTGAGGGGGAGAGCGGGGAGGGGGAACTGGATTCCTTCCCTTCTTTAAAAAGACTGAGAAGGATTTTCTCTCTCATGTAGATGCTTGAGCAACAAAACAACGAACGCAAAACTTTCTGACCGTTTTCCACTCATCTTCTTTCATTTTCCTTGCCCTCAAGCCACCAGGATCCATGATCCACTACAGTGTCAGAGCCTTAGCAAAAGGGGGCTTAACGAGCGGAAGCGGGAACGGAAGGAAAGAGGTAAAGGGAAAGAAAAGAAAAAAAAAAAGGTAAGAAAGGGAAGAATGAGAGAATGAAAATGAAGAAAAGGATTGGAGCTCTTCTGCTTTGATTTTCACCCTTCGAGCCTGGCCCTTTTCTTGTCACTTTGACCCAGCCTTTTGACGACACTCTACGATTCCGCCTTTGGATTTCTGTCCCGGTGCCCTGCTGCCCTTTTCGACGGTCACTCCGCACCGCTTTGCCTGACCATCGATCATCGAGACGGCCTTGTTGTTGATCACCTTTGCACCCTCCGAGCGAAAGTCCTCCAATCCATGGATGAACTTGAGGTCTGCTTTGTGATCGTAGAGGTACTGGATCGCTCCCTGTCGGAGGAGCTTCTGATGTCACCCGTCCGCAACGATTAGGGAACTGTGGTCGGGTCATCTTTTCTTCTTTCTTCCTTCTTTCTTCCCCCAAAACTTCCAATCTTTCACTTTCCTTTCGGTTCCAGTACTTCCTTCTTTGAACCAACTCACGTCGTGTTCTTTCGTCCAGACGGCTTGCTCTTTCTCATCTTCCAACCAACTCTTTGGATCCTCCAGGCTTTCCTTTTGCCTGATTGGATCCAATCCGTCTTCCGTCTCTCCTGCTCCTGCACCCTTCTTGATCTGAAAGAGAAGGAGGAATCCATGTTCCGATCCATTTTTTTTATCGTCAGATGTCTCCCTTTCCTTCCTTTCGGAGTTACCCCCCCCCCTCCCCCTGACGCCACTTTCCTCTACCATTTTTTAACTTCTCTTTTGGGTGAAGAGGAAATGGAAGATGGCTCACCGTTCGTGGCATTTCTTTCGCGACAATTCAGGTTGTTTCAAGCGACACACGACGTGAAGGGGTGGTGGGCGGCGATGAGAAAGATTCAGGTGAACTTGAAGAGATTTCAGGGAGGATAGGTTAGCGGTGGCAGAATGGCTGGAATGGTGGTGGTTCATGATAAAGATGAAGGGGGTCTCCTTCTTTTGCCCAAAGACTTCTTCACAAGGCGGGGAACCC
The DNA here is from genome assembly GCA_003144235.1 of Violaceomyces palustris. Classification (NCBI taxonomy): domain Eukaryota; kingdom Fungi; phylum Basidiomycota; class Ustilaginomycetes; order Violaceomycetales; family Violaceomycetaceae; genus Violaceomyces; species Violaceomyces palustris. The sequence continues at coordinate 33,724 of KZ819851.1, read as the reverse complement.
TACGAACAATCAAGGAACCAAGTTCCGACCATTTGACACACAGTTGATTCTTCAATAGAAAAAAAGAAAAGCGAAAAAGGGAAAAAAAAAAAAAAAAAAGTTTCAGAGTCTCTGATTCATCGTCGCTCTTTACAGAGAAAATGCACGGAAACAAAAAAAAAAATCTGCGCCGAATGGCACAAACGAAACCGATCCTTCAACAGCCTAGGGATCTTTGCAAGCAATCTGCATCGCTAGGGAGGCATTCTGGACCACGTTTCGTCTCACTCCTTCTTGACCCTCTTCCTTTGAGGTTTGCTAGGGCTACCGGTTTGACTCTCCGCACTCGACTTCTTCCTTGAATCCAGCGTGATACCGGATGTGCGAGCCCATTCGTTCAGAATCACAGTGATCCTGCTGTAGATTCGGGTTCCCCTGTTCTCTTGAAAACCTAGAGGACGGGGAGAGAGATTGGAGAACAGGGTGGAAATACCCATTTGAGAAATCATTTCCTGGTGGTCTCGGATTCACAATGGTACGGATGGAGATGTGAAACCAGATGCTCAAGGTGCGGGAATCACCTTCCAAACCTTCAGCCTTCCTGACGTTGATCTTGTTAGCGATGATACATTCCAACATGGCCTTCCTCAGGATGGCCTCCTGCTCGACTCCCCATCGTAAGGATTCTTTCTTCGGAACGGATGAGTCTTGTGGAGATGAAACGTTTCCTCCATCGTCTTCCACTTTCGAGGTCTGTACGGGCGGTTGAAGGATCAAGAAGTGGATCAACCTTGAGATCCTAGGATTTTCGTCCAAACGACGGCTGGCGACAATCCATTCCCAAGGAGTTGGCTGGACGTCTCACCTTCGGAGGCATTCTGCTCTACGTGTCTGTGTCTGAGGAAGTACGAGGTTGGAGGATGGTGGTCTTGGTGGAAGGGTTGGACAAAGGTAACTGGCAAATGGAGAACCGAGGAACGCCTCTGAGTCTGCCTGCGCAGTTTTGGTTGGGGGGAAAGGGGCGACCTTTGTCTACAGTAGGGATTCCGCATTGCGGTTCCCCTCCTTGATTTGGACCTCGTCAATTGGGATTCCCGAGCCAATCATGTTCTTATGGATCTTTGGGGGTTGAATCTCCAACCAACAGTCCAAGTCATTCACTCGCTTCCTCTTCCTCATCACATCGAGCTGAGCTCTCCCACCTCGACCCACCTCCCACCCTTTTCCCGAAACTTCACTTCTCACCACACCTCGCTCACAGGAACAAACCAGGATACGCTCTCCGAGGGGACACCATGCCACCTAAAAAAGTGAAGGCGGAGAACCTTGCGGTTCCTTGCCAGAAAGAGGAGGAAGAAGTCGAACAAGAGCCTGAAAGCGAAGACTCCACCAGCGGTGGTGGTGGTGGGCGAGTCAAGACGTCAGGAAAAGGATCCTCCGAAACGACCAAAACCAAAACCAAGCATGCCAGGTCAACCTACGTCCCATGGCATCCATCCGAACTTGTGAGTGTCTCTCGGGGTTCAAAAGATTCATGGGAAGAGCCAGCGTAAGAGACATCTCATGAATCAGCTTCGGGGTTTCCGGTCCCACGAACCAGAGGGCTTTGGCAGAGGTGGAATACAGTGTCTGCATCGAAAACCTGGTCAAGTTCAAGCAACACCCTGGACTTTCCAAGAGGTCCAACTCCAAGTGAGAAAGAGCGAAGGAGTGGCCTTTCTTTTTTTTTTTTTTTTTTTGGGTCTTCCTATTTTTTGATTTTATCTTCATTTTCTCTTCTACTTTTTCTCCCAATCGCGGTCGCTCTGCCACGAACGCTTCGTTCCCCTTCCCTTCCCAAACGATGAAACCAGGATCCACACCAAACTCAAACAGAGGCTAGCGAATCACCTCAAGGGGTTGGGTCAAGTGGATTCCAAGGTGGATCCATCTTGATCCCACCTTGGGGAGGAAGTCGTTTTGAATGTCGTAGGGGGGGAGGAGGAAAAGATGGAGAAGGAAAGGAATGAGAGGACAGGTCGATGATCAGTGAATAGAGACAGAGAGAGAGAGAGAGAGGGATCCTTCGGCAAAATGAATGTCCTCCCCCCCCCC
>KZ819851.1:0-31496 GCA_003144235.1 Violaceomyces palustris | reverse complement strand
CCCCCCCCCCCCACACCATTGTATGTCCTTCACCCTCCATTCTCTTGACAGAGAAAAAGTGCCACAATTCCGCCTCCTTGGCTCCTCTTCCTTCCGCTCCTCCTTGTTCACAAAGGGGGAGAGAAAGAAAATACAGAGAAAGAAAGACTCGAACATGGCCTGCTCGTACGGGAGAATTGAAAGTGAGAATAAAAAGGAAAAAAAGAGGGGGGGGAGGAAAAGTCTCAACTTTTCTGACAACGTCCTTCCCTTCACCTCTCCCCTACCAACATCCACCCATCCTCAAGACCCATTTGGTAAATCTTCTTCACAAGAAAAGGGAATTCGAATCCATCGAGCTGAAAGGGAGGCAAAAAGAACGGGGGAGATGAAACGCAGAATGGAATCCAACGAGCATCTTGACGAAGGGGTCGATCCAGATCATGACGAGGTTGAGTGTCCAGAGGAGAGAAGGGGGGGGGGGGGGGAGATTCCGATTCCTTCCTTTCTAAGATGTTCGAAGTTAGAAGAATTGAAACGATGAGAAGAATGAACGAAGTAAACACCCTCTTGCCTTTCCCTATCCCTTCCCCAACTCCCTCATCCCCACCAGGGAAAGGACTCGAACCAACTGGGAGTCAAAATGGACAGCTTCTCACGACAAGTTCCCCATCAAATCCATCCTTCAGTTGGCTTACGATTCATTGTCCCAGTTGAAGAACCTTGAGGGATTTCAAAGTAAGTGGGAGAGGGGAAGGGGGATCTGGGGAGGATGAAGAGGACGATACGGGGGAACCCTTTTTGCTACGATTTCAAGAAATTGGCTTAAAGACATCCTTCCTCCCCACCTCCCCCGCCGACCCCCATCTCACGGTGAAAAAGACTACAGGGAATCCAACTCACGTTCGGCCCTCAACAACCAGATCGTCTACGCCATAGACAGACTCTGTCGAGACAATCAGGTGGAGATCGTAAAGGTTCAAAGGGGGGTCAGTGGTGGTGGGGGAAAAGCCCAAGTCAAGAATGGTTCGAGTTCCACTTCTCCAGCAAAGAAGGGTAGGAGGGCTTGATCAAGACGAGGAAGGGGAATCGACCGAGGGTCATGGTCACCTGGATCCTTTTCCCTCACACCTACTCCATCCCTTTTCTTTCAAAGAGATCAGTCCGTTGAGCGAGGAACATTAAGAAACATGTTCCATCAAAACAAATCGCACGCAAAAAAAGAAGAGAAAAGAAGCTGCTTTCATCTGTGTGGTATTACAAGTTTGAGTGGAAGACAAAGAGAGGGGGGGTTTGAGGAGAAGGAGAGAGTGGGTAGGTTTGGATGATGCATGGGGAGGGGGAGGGGGGTGGGGGAAGGTGGGAAAGGAGGTGACGGACATGGTGAGATTCACGGTGCGACCGCTTCTTCGACCACCTTCTTTCCCTTCTCGCTGCTCTGCCCTCCCTTGCTGTACTTCTTTCTTTCGACCGATCTCTTCTCGGCCCTCTTCTGATTCCGCTTCAACCTTCCAGCACCCTCGTACGAGTCTCCCCCTACGTTGACGATCCTGATCGTTGGTCGGATTCTGGACTTGGATGGGGAAGAGGGCGAGGAGGACGCTACGGTCCTGGGCTGTGACATTGTCTTAATCGCTGGACCTCCGTCCGGCAAAGCTGTGATCATGCTTTGTCTGACTTTGTTGGCTTCTGCCAAAGCGGGTGCGATGACGGATGGGGTCTGTGGGAAAGAAGAAGAAGAAGTGAGAAGAAAAATACGATGAAAAGGCAAGCGTGAATGCCTGTGCTGTGCTTGCGTTGGAGCCACACCTAACTCTGCAGAATGTTCAAGCCGACTCACATCAAGACTGTCGGCTTCGTCGAACTCCTCGTGTTGGGGGCCTCGGTTGCTTGAATCCTTGGACTGGACGGCAGGATCAAACTCGCGAGCGTTCTGAGTTCGAGCACCCAAGAGACGATCCATGTTCTGTTGGAAGTCGGTCTGCAAAGGTTTTTGCTGTGGTAGGCAAGGATGCGTTGGTTTCCAGGGGATGTGTGACGAGATCGAGGTCAGCATGTCTCCGTTCATCCCAAACACTTGGCTTCATCCCAACCATGTATGCCTCGTCGATGGGGCAAGGGGGGATAGGGGACGGAAGAGGGGCGACCTTTAACCGAGATGCCACTGATTGTTTCAGAGAGGTAAAGCGTGTTTGTCTAACCATGTATTGGGTCTTCAAGACTAATCGAAAAAAATGCTCATCATACGATCCGTTTTTCCCCACCCGTCGACGTTGCTAGGAGGAAGGCTTGGGCTCACCCTCCTTCCCCGATCGACCTCGATATACGATACGTACCTGCTCTTTAAACTCGTTCTCGAGCGCTTTCAGCCGCAGGACTGCTTCCATCCTGACCAAGCCAATGTTGAACTTTTCCGAGAGGGCCCGGACCGTCCACCTGGCAGGGTTGGAAGTGTGCTGGGCCCAGATCTCGTCCTTGACCGACTGTCGGAGTGGGGGAGGAGGGTTGAATGCAGGGTTGAGGGGGAATGGCTGTGATAGAAGAGAGGGTGGGGGGAGGGAGGGGTGGTAAGGAAGGCGGATCTAGAGGAACGGAAGCGTAGGTGTGAGGGGAACACTAGCAGCCTCGCGAGATGCTCACAGTGGAACCGATCCAGTTTGGACCCATACCGGGCTTTGGGTACTTGTACTGTTCCGCACTGGTAGCCATCCACTGTGGGAACGGTGGAAGCATCCGTGGCTGACCCCTGCCGGCCGACCTTCTCCCCCTTGGGACAGCATCGGAAGAGTCGGGTTTTGGCGAAGCGCTCTCCGTGGCATCGCGGACCGAGGTGGACCGGGATGGAGAGCAAGTAGAGAAGGGTGCGGATCTAGAGGAAGAGGCGAGGTTGGAAGTGGAAGAGTGGGAGGAGGAGGAGGAGGAGGAGGAGGAGGCGATGCGAAGGCATCTCGAGCAAGCCAAGGTGGTTCTATGTGGTGCAGCCATTCTTTGCTTCTCTACCGGCCTGTTTGAGTCTTGCTCCTTCTGAGCCAAGGTGTGTTGAGGGAGAAGCGGGAAAGATAAGGGGAGCCAGAGGAGGGGAAAGAGGAGAGCTTGTTGGATGAGGTGGTTGTGTTTGATGGGAAAGGGGATGTGGTGTGAGACCAGGCTGTATCATTTTTGGGTCCTTCGCCTTTTCTTCCTTCTCCCTTCTTCCTTCTCCCTTCTCCCTTCTCTTTTCTTGGTTTCCCCCCTCTTCGATGGTTCTTCCCTCTCAAGAGTTTTTTTTTTTTTCCCTGTCTCCCCCTTCGATTTTTTCCCTTCTTCCTTCCTGCTCGTCTCTTTTGGTTGGTTGATGGTCCGCAGACGCTTCCCTCACCGATCAGACGATCACGTCGCACGTAAGGGTGGGATGGTGGAAGGCTGGGTGGATCACGTGATCCAGTCAGCATTACCTAATCCTCAACCCACAAACTGGAAGTCGTTGCGCGCGTGTCCCAGTCGCGTCTCTTTAACCCGATTCGACCAGAGACACCACCAGTCGGGTGTGTGAAACTTGGGGCTGGCACGCGCTTGAAGAAAGAAAAAAGTAACACCCATCCTCAGATTGCAAGAAGGAGGTTCTCAACCACGCATGGAACCACCAATCGAGGCTGACAAGCGATTCAGATTCTGATTCTATTCGCAGGCTTGGTTGTCGGTATCGGTCGTTCCCGCGGGCAGTCCTCCCTCAAATCTACCGGCAATCGCCACCAAGCACCTCATTCAAAGGGGGGGAAAAAACAAACTTGGAGGGAAAAGGGAGGGCCCCCAGGACGAATGCCCGCCAAGACCTCATCCCCTCTGACCTCAGTCAGGACCAACAACGGGTTCACCTCACAAAGACCTCCTCGGATCTGCAAAAAGGTGGTTCTCAAGGGCAGCGTCACTCACTACAGCGCATCGTACACCCTTTACCTCAAGGTAGAGCTCCCAGACTCTCCTAGAGCTCAAACCTACCCTCTCCTCCCGGATGCCGGCCTCAGGCTCAAGAGCTCTCATGTTCACCCCTTGGACTCGCACGGCGCCGCCTCTGCCCTCTCGGGCAACGCAGCCTCGGCCGCCTCCTACCTTGGCATCCCCCTCTCTATCGATGACAATTTCTTGCCAACATTGACTCCTGAAAGACTGGCCCTGCAGCAGGAGTTTGCTCAAAAGCCCGACAAGCAAGAAGGCGGCAGCGGCGATGCTAGAAGGAGGTCCATCACCCCCTCCCGCGATTTCGGCGGCCAAATACCCAAGGTGACCGTGGCAAACTTTCAGGTCTCTCTCGTTGCCCCTCCTCTCAATTCGGACGCATACAAGCCCCCACCCACACCCGCTTCTACTACAGCGACTACTTCTTCCTCATCTTCCTCCAAACCAGCCCCAGCGAGTCGTGGCAAGAATCTCTTCATCGTCGTCCTCAATCTCGAGGTCGGTCTCAGCCAGCGACCTCCCAAAGCACCCAACGTGGTAAAACTTCCCATACCATACTGCCTCAACAACTTCCTAAGGCAAGTGGATCCATCGCCCTCTTTTCCGAAACATTCCTGCACTCCTCTTCCGGTACGGGTGACTGACTTGGCAAGCCTAGATCTTGTTCTTCTTCCCTCCATAGATTCACGATAGATGAGACGGTGAGCTCGGAAGAGGAAGGCATCGCGGTAGAGATCCATCCCACAATCCTTCCGAGAAATCGCGCCAGGAGGTCCAAAACTTCCATCACGGCGCCGGATAGGACATTCACCACAGATCTGCTGGAGTCGGATGACGAAGACGACGCCATTACGTTAGGGCCTACCAGTGATGAGGAATCGAGCGATGGCGATGGGATGTCGATCTCCGGTCCCTTTGCGTCATGTGAAGCGGTCACAATCAGGTGGGCATCTCCGACTGCGGGAAACTTTCCGCGTCCTTCCGCCGTAGGAGGAGAGATTGCCAACGCTCTCAGGGCTGACGAGATCCGTACGAACCTGAGATACTCGGTGGCTGGTAGGGCACTGTTCGAGAAGCACGCGGCTCTGATCTCGCCCAACTCGGTCTTGCTCCAAGTAGACGTCGATGCAGAGCTCAATGGAGCTTTCTACCCAGGTCTGGAACAGGAAGCCATCCTCAGATTAGAGTTGGACTCGTTTGGCCAGAAGAGTCAGTGGGTATCCGTCCAAGCAGCACCGAATCGTCTCATCAAAGCGTGCGGCCGTCCCACCGTGGGGAATACAGACATCTTGGACAAGGAAAAGGTGTCGCCGTTGCCGCTGGATGAGCTGAAGCGCAGATTGAGTCGCGAGCCAAGTCCTCAGAACGATCCGATCGGGATGAATGGGCCGCCGGGCGATGAGGATGACCTTTTGCTTGTCGAACCTCCCAAGGGTCTCCAAGACTCAGATCTCGATTTCTCCCTCGACGAAGGGATAGTACAAAGACCACGAAGGCATTCCATCAGCTCTAGAGGGACTTCCAGGTCGCATACGCCAGCGCCGGAAGAAGATGACGTGCTGGAAAACGATGGCACGGCGATGGGTAGCGATTTGCAATCAAGCAGCGTGGACCTGACTCTTGACCTGGCTACTCTTGGAGAAGTTGAGGGGTCAAGAGGGGGTGTCCGATTTTCTCTGTCGGGCCTTCTGGCCATCTCTCCAATGACCGGGCGATTGCCTGAATCCTCCCAAGATCAATCCGCCTCCCTCGCCCTGCCCGTCCTTCGCACTCCTACAATACCAACACACGATTGCTGCGTTCAAGCTATCGCCTCTTTCCAGGCTGCATTCGAGATGGACCTGGTCCGCCTCCCCCAAGCATCGGGAAAGGACGGCAGACTGTTCCTCGAGGCCCGAGCCAACCCTTCAAGGCCACCTCCAGGCCACGGTTTCGATCTCGAGGCCCACGTAGTTTCCTTGAGCCGTTCCCCCATCTCGGAGGATCTGAATCTCCCGGTTGAATCGAGCCAAGCTGTGGTTAAGCAAGAAGAGACAGGAAGGAGCTCCGAAAGCTGGAGAACTCAAACGCAGGATCACTTCGTTGAGGAAGGGGATGAAGGCGTGAGCCTCTGCAGTTCCAAGGCGACCTACGAAGTTTGGCCGTGCCAGAGTGAATCCGGGGAACGAAGATTGATGGTCGTCATGGATTTCCAGTGGCCGACCGCCATAGGCTCGTTCAAACCTCCTAGGACGGCAAGATTCAAGCCGACGCAAGAGGCGCAAATACGAAGTGCTTTCGTCAACAAGGTTGCCGCGTCATTCAGCAAGGATGAACAGTCTCAGGAGAATCAGTATCAACTGCAAATCCCTGGGGATCTCGTCGGCCTAAAGGATGGATTCGAGGCTCAAGTCACCTTGTCGTTGCCGTGGAAGGACGAGATGGAGCGAGAATGCATAAAGGCGGAGCTACCCACGCTTTGCTTTGAGACCGCGCACGTGAGCATCAGAGTCCACACAGTGGACGGCTACCTTCTGACGTCAAACTCCAACGGCAGGATCGAGCACTCGGTGACGGATGAAAGCGACAAGAGCCTCGTCCTCACAGCATTTCAAATTCCAAGGAACGAGAGCGTTCGAATCGACGTCCAACTTTCGCACAAGGTCGACGTTATCGCAACACCCGGCCCTAGCACCGCATCCCAGATTCAAGACGCCGGGAAGCCAAGGAGCAAGGAAAAGAGCCGAAGCCACGCTTCCGTATGCCTGGCGATCTCGAACCTGATCTGGACCGTCTTCCTGACATTTTTCACTTTTGCCACCTTCTACACGCTCGAGCCGGCGATCCACACCCTCAACCTCAAGGTGGATCAGCTCGCCATGGCCAACGACATCGATTTTAGGGACGGAACATGGATGCTTCCCAACCCTCCGTCCAGTTCCGTCTCCAAGCCTTTCAGCGCTCAAGAAGGGCAGGGATTCCCTTTGCGCGAAGGTAGAAGCGGTAGCAAGAGTGCTGGGGACGAGATTGAGGAGTGGATCAAAGCACTCGAGGAAGAAAGAGATCCAGATGCGAGACCTCCGACTCGTGACGATCCGATCCCTTCTCTGGGCAGGATGGGTGAGGAGGGAAGCGTCGGTGGCGAGGAGGGTAAGGTGTGGACGAACGATCCAGCAAGGGCGAAGGGAGATGGTGAGATCTCGGAGGCCGTAGCGAGTGGAAAGGGTGGTGTTCCAGGCTCGGTTGACAGAGCTTTACAGGTCCGGGAAGGTGGGGGGATGATGCTGATCCCTCTGGCCAGAATCCTCTCCTCCCCCTTGGTGATCGTTGGTAGGGGGACTTTGACCTTTTTCAGACTGGTTTCGAAGGTCTTGCTTTGGAGATGAGCTGGTGAGAAGGGTCATCGACTCTACCTCCTCTTTCTTCATATCAATCGTTTTCCCTTTTCTTTCTTTTCGCCTTTCCCATTCCTCGGAAACCTCCTTCTTGCCTCTCCTCCCTTTCTCGAGAACCCCAAGCTGTCTTGATGCCTTCTTCCCGTACCTTATACCCCACTCTCCGTAACCCCCCTCTTTTTCTTTGTTCGATCTTCCTCTTTTGAAAACCATCACTCGATATACCTGTAACGAGTAACCATGCACGAACAGTCAGACCCTCACCAAACGCCTTCATGCCACAGACCCTTCTCCCTCTTAAAGGGAATCAATCACGAAGTGACCCTCTTCGATCGGGGCGGATGTTTCTCTCTCTTTATCACCTTGGAGAGATTGGGAGGGGGGGAAAGGAAGTACGAACGAATGCATGCATGTTACCATCAAGAGGGTTCAGGTTGAAAGTGGTATACTGTTTGGGAGGGAAGGGAAGCGTTTGATTTGGAGGGGGGAGGGGGGGAAGAAGACCTTTCAAAAACTCTCCAGAACTTTGGAAGCCCAAGCCTTTTGGTGGGAAAGAAAGGAAGAGTCGAGAAGGGAGGAGGTTGTCAGTGAATTCCCATTTCGATTCGGTGGGGAGGAAAGGGGGGGGTTGGAGTTCTCACATTGCCTCTGACCCTATCCTTGAACTGATCGACGCACTCCTTGAGAACTTGGAGTTGACTCTTTGGATCGACGGTTTTGATCCTCTTGTTGGATCCTTGGTCTTGTAGCAAGGCTTGGTTACGTTGGGACCAGGTGGTGAGGAATTCTTCGATCAGCGCCGTACCTTGCTTCGTCACGTCTTCCGGCATGGTGAGCGTGCTTGGTTCGTCGTCTTTTGTCAGGGAAATGGGGGAGGTGGGCCAAAGGGTGGTAGGAGTGGGGTGGGGAGGTTTCACAACGTGTCCTGAAATCAGTATTCTATTTCTTTCTTCCCAGAACCTGTAAAGGGGAGGGTGTGAGAGAGAGAGGGAGGGAGGGAAGGAGGGAGGGCAAATAAAGAAAGGCGTGATGCAAAGGTGGATCATCGCTCTCACCTTCGTAATCCTCCAGCTCCTCGGCCTTCCTCTTGGCGAGCTTGATGACACTCTCTGGAAAGTTTGCCAGTTCGGCGACGTTGATACCCAGGCTCTGATCGCTGACGCCCGGTTCGACCTTGTAGAGAAGGGTGATATCCCTGTCTTGCCTCCCTCCTCCTTGCCTCCTGGTGACGTGGGCCACGACGTGGAGGTTCTTGACGTGAGCCTGTTGGTTCGCCAAGTTGGTGAGCTCGTGGAAGTGGGTTGCGAAGATGCATTTGGATCCTATCCTGGTCGAGATCCACTCCGAGATGGCCCAGGCCAGACCGAAGCCGTCGTAGGTCGAAGTTCCCCTCCCCAGCTCGTCGATGATGATGAGCGAATCCTCGGTCGCCGTCTTTAGGATGGTGGCCGTTTCGAGCATCTCGGCCATGAACGTGCTGACCCCCTTGAGTTGGCTGTCCCCTGCACCCACCCTGGCCAGGATGCAGTCGAAGATGGGCAGGCTGGCTCCCTCGGAGGCTGGTACGTAGCATCCCACCTGTGCCAGAAGCGCGATGATGCCGATCTGGCGGATGTAGGTCGATTTTCCTCCCATGTTGGGACCGGTGATGACGAGGAATTCTGACGAGCCTTTGAGCATCTCGGTGTCGTTCGGGATGAAGCTGATGTCCTCCTGAACCTCTAGACAAGGGTGTCTTCCGTCCTTGACCACCAGGTCGGCCTTGGTCCCCTTTTCGTGAACCTTGGGCTTGACGTAGGGTACCGGGGCGTTCTCCGACACGTGGGCAAAGCTGACGATCACGTCGAGGTGAGCGACGATCGTGTTGAGCTGTTCCAGAGGAGGGCAGTAGGTTGAGGCGATTTGGATCACGTTCTTGACGAGCTCGGTTTGGGATCGGCTGTAGCTCTCCGAGAGGTCCCTGAAGTCGTTGTTCAGTTCCCTCAGGGTGTCGTTGGTAAAGTAGAGCCCGCCCTTGACGGTGGCGATGTCGTGGTAACCCCTCTTGTTCTTGAGGACGTTTGCATCAGCCCTCGTGACCCTGAAACAGTAACCGTAGCTCGAGTGATTCTCCAGGTGGAGCTTTTTCTCAATGTCCATCTTGAGATCCTTGCCGACCAGTCGATGCTGATCATCCAACTGATCGCGCGTCTCGTCCAACCTCTCCTTGATCACCTTGAGGCTGTCGTCAAAGTCGGGCTTGATCACAAAGTTGTGACCAGCCAGCTCGTCGAGGTCGACTGTGGCCTCGACCAGCTCGACCAGCTTGGCCAGGTTGGTGTCGCTCTCCCTCATCGGTTTCAGGTAGACGGACTCCAACAGCTCCCTGTGCTCCTCGGACGGCGCCTCGGCCTCTTCCAACGCCTTGATCAGCCCCGGGAGCCTCAGGATGGCCTGGTAGACTCTCACCACGTCTTCGAGCGTCGCGACTCCCTTCTGGAATCGCTTGCTGATCCGATGCATGTCCGGCATCATCTTTAGAAAGTCGTCCTGGACCGTCTGGCGAGTCGCCCCATCCTCGACAAAGACCTGGACAAGGTTCTGACGTTCCTCGATCGCGTGCACGTTGACCAGGGGCTGCTTGAGCCACTGGCCTAGCAGCCTTTGGCCCTGGCCCGTCTTGCATCGGTTCAAGAGACCGTACACGCTCATGTTTTTACCGGCGCTCTGACCGGGTTCGGGGAAGAGGCTCAGTGCCCTGAGGGCCGAGTTGTCGAGGCGCAGGTACTGAGAGAGGTCGTGGGTCCGGATCCGGTACTGTCCAAAGTTGGACTCGTCGGACAAGAGTCCGAGGTAGGAGATCAGAGCCGAGACCGATCCCATGGCGATCGTCAATTCAAGTTCGGCTGGCAAAGATGAACGATTGCAGGAGAAGAAAGGGAATGGGTCAACTGTTGTTCCGGTGCCTCCGACGCAACATCTACATCAAGAGGAGTCAAAATTGGGTCGCTCACGCAGCGTGCTGGTCGCCAGGCTGCTCTTCAACAGCCTGCCCAAGTCGGATTCGGTATTCTTAGAGGAGAACCCAGCTGTGAGTAGGCGAAGGGGGGATGGGGGAAAATGAAAATAAAATAAAATAAAAAAGATTCGCCGAGGTCAATGCGAGTGAAGTGCAAACCAAAACATGCGATGTGTCCAAAACCTGTGGACCTACTCACACTTCTTGCTATCAAAGATGACGCACCCGCAACGATCGATAACCGTTCTCAACTTGTTCAGATCGTAATCTGCTCCTTCGTCCTTTGGCAGGATACATTCCTTCACTCCCAGCTGGATCAAGAGGGACTACGCGCGTGTTGAGGGATCGAGAGGATGATTTGGAAGTCTGTCGGATTGGTGTCCGCGGGATGAAGAGAGAGACGATGCCTGTCAAGCCACTCACCTCGGTGTTGCTGAAGAGGTCATTCTCAGGGAATTCGGCCACGCCTAATTCTCTATTTGTCGCGTCGGCGAAGGCAGCGCCGACGACCTTGATCCCATCCTTGGTGGAGACCTTCAGGGCCATGATGATCGGCGAAGTGGTCATTTCAAAGTTGACAAAGAGCATGTCCTCCAGCTCTTGCAAGTTTCCAGGCGAGGCCTGCTTGGATATGGCCCAGCTGTTGTTCCTCTTGCCACCAGCGTTCGACCAGATCTCGACCCTCATTTGCCTAGCTGTCAGGGCCTCCCTGAGAAAGTTCTTGGCCGCGGCCACGCTGAGGGTGATGGAAGGGAGACCCTTGTCCTTTCCGCCACCAAGGTACTTGAGGGCCGAGTGAGTCTTGAAGACGGACTCTGCGATGAGGATGGCGTCCTGGGCGTGCGCCGAGTAGAATTCGTTCCTGTCGAAGAGGCGGATGGTGCCCGTTGGCTTTTTGGGCATGCTGGCAAAGTAAGAAAGGAAACTTGACTCGGCGGCATTGTCTGCTCGGGTGGAGAGAGGGAGAAGATGGATGGAATGAGGTGATGAAAAGGGAGGGGAGTGAATATCATAGAACGTGGGCCGGGGAATGTGCCTCAGAAGAAGTCTTTCGAAGAAAATTCAGGATGAATGCTCACCAAGGCCAAGGTCGGGTTTCTCTCGGTCGGCGCTGCTTGTGGTGGGGTACATGAGACCGGACATGGTTGGAGGGAAAGGCCGGCCGCGCCGAGCTGCAACGAGTGCTGGGCTTGGGTTTCAGGTTTTGGTATGAAGCAGAGGAGAGGGAGGAGAGGGAGTTTTCAATGAGGCTGGCAAGGTTGAGGAGGGGGAGGAGGGGGAGGAGAGGAGCAGGAAGGGTACTGGTTGGAGAGGGAGAAAAAAGGGAAGATGAAGGGGGAATCGAAGGGATGGGGGAAGAAAGTGGTTCAACCCAAGATCGCGACTCGCTCGCCACTACAACCAACTCAATCACTCTATTGACGCGACGCGTAAAACACACAATCCCAGTCTACCTCACCCACTCACATCAACACTCTTTGAACGCTGCCACTCTTTTTTTGAAACCCAGCCGGACGCCACCCCTTTTCCCTCCTCCCTCTCTCCTCCAAAGAGCCCGCTTTTCATCAAGAACGAAGCAGAGGGAAGGTCACCTCCAAAAGGGGGAAAGATAGAAACGGAGAGGGAGAGAAGTGCAAGGACGGAAAGAGACCTTGACTTGGACGCCTTCCATGCAAATGCCAAAACCGACGCCAACATCAAGCCACACGAGCATGCATACACTCTGACTCTGACTCGCATCCCGCCAAAAAAAAAAAAAAAAAAACCCCTTTGTTCCTCCATCTCAGCTTGGACAAAGACAAAGGGGAAGAGACTCTGAGAAAGCCGACGAGACAGGACAAACTCTTTCTCTTTCCTTTCCCCGTTCACCACCCACCAGCATGGTCGTGCAACCGTGACCGCATACAAACCCTTTCGAGCCCCTCATGACAAAGGGGCGGTGTGGCCAGGTTCCGGTATGGCGACGAGGGTGGAGCGAAAGGAGGAAAGAGGAGGACAAGTGAGGTCCAGCGAGGCCACTTCCCTTCCGGTTTTCAAGCACCCCTCTCCTCTTTCCATCCTCTCACCACTGCACAAAAAGACACTTGTTTTCTAGGACAGGGACGAGACTGACCACCAGTGAGCGCCATCCACCCATCCTTTTCTCCCTCCCTCCCTCACTTCTCAATAAAGTGGTTTCAGAACAGAAGAAGAAGACGAAGCAAGAGGAGAAGGACGAGGAGAGAAGGCGAACGAGATGCCGATCGCCTACAAAAACTCCGATGCTGAAGGAACAGGTCCAAAGCCAAGGGGGGGTCTCGACCAGAGTCCGAACGACTTCCAACTTCAACCGGTGCCCAAATCACGCAAGAAGAAGGTCTCTCGGGATTCGAACCAGGGAAAAGCTTCCGTCGATCGATCTCGAGCTGCGGGAAGAACCCGCTTCAAGGAGCATTTTAGCTGGGAAAAACTTCCGACCACATCGGAACTAAGCAAAGGAAGATTTATTGAAGAGGTCAAGCTCAGGGAAGCTGCTTGGCGTGAGGTTTGGAACGACAAGCTCTCCGGCGGCGGAATAGGACCACCACAATCCCAGAAAGGTTCCAAGAAAGATGGGAATGATCTCCCTCCCTTTGGACAGCTGTCGGATGACGACGATGAAACCTGCTTTGAAGAAGATCAGACCTTGAACGGTCTACCTTTCCTCCTTGCCAAACCTAGCCAAGATACCTCCGCCACCTCTAGAAACCATGGAAGTGTCAACAGCCAATCCATAAGAGAGAGTTTGAAGAGCCCCGTCTCTGAGGTCATTCAGGAAGTTGAAGCTCCGTTGACGAAGGAGGATGTCTCTTTGCGAAGGGTTAATGAAGTTTGTTCCACCATCGACGTCAATTACCGACTCAGCTCCACGGCCGGTTCAGTGGCGAGCAAGAGGAGGATGGAAAGGTCCTTCTCATCAAAGTCTGATTTCAACACGGTATCCGTCCATTCCCCATCCTGGGAGAGCCCCTCTTCCGCATCTTCGCCAATATCGCCAAATATCACGTCGACTAGGAAGAGAGGCAAGAAGGGAAGGAGCGGAAGAGAAAGTCCACTCTCCTCCTCTCCGAAGAGTCCGAATTCGGTCAACACGATTCCATACTCGATCACCCAAAACCCAAAGCACACGGTCCTGTCTTTTCCTCCAATGAGTCCCTTGTCTCCGGGGAGGGCGAGCGTCTTGCATACGCCCAATTTCGAATCTTTCAAGCCCAAACTCATCGTCGTCACCTCCTCCTCCTCCTCTCAGCCAAAAAAAAATATCACGTACAAGGACACCCCACTCTCCGCGACGCTGAAGGAGATCGGGGCCAGCAGGACTTCTTTCATCCAAGAAGAAGAGCTAGAAGCGTCCCGAGTCTGTAAAGGAGAAGGTGGTGGTGAAGGTGAAACGGCTGCCAAGCGATCGGGCTGGAACGTTCCTTTCTGGGCAAAGAGGTTCGAGGCCAACCACCATCGGAGGAATCCCGCGAATCCGATCAGAGACCCTCACCATCTTTGCAAGGACCTTAAAACTGGCTTACCAAAACTCACCAGGTCGGGATGTCTCCCGGACTCCCCGAACGGCAGCCTCTTGGAAGGAGGAGAGTGGGTCGAAACCCTTATCGATGGTGGCAGTGGTGATAATCGAGATCGTTCCTTCATGCGGTTTGACCATGGTAGCAAACATGGAGAGGTTGACAATCGTTGTACGAAGAGGGTGATTGACAGTTCGATCAGAGCTTTGCCAAAGAGGGGGGAGGAGCGAGCGGGGGAAAAGAGTGGTTGCTTGACCGACAGGGTCTCAAGCTTGGTGGAAGCCTTGCTTTGGAAAGACGGGTCCAAGGAGGCGCGATCTGTTGATAATGGTTGGAACAAGGTGCCAGGAAAGAAGGCTCTGATCCTGGCCGGAAAATATCCTTGGTCAGAGAGGAGGGGGGCCAACTTCGATGGAGATAGGCCGCACGGCAGCAAGAGCGTGAAACCCGACGGTTGGGGAGGCTTCAGAGTCAGGTCGAGTTGGTTCACTGACTTTCCAAAGGGCCCATTGATCCCTCCTCCTACACCTTCAGCTCGCCTTGGAACGGAGGGATCTCAAACTTTTGGGATGGATTTGAGGACGTTCGCATTGCCGAGGAAACCGGAGGCTTTGAGGGTCAGGATGAGAGACCCTTCTTTTACCCCTGGCCTTGTCCACGAAGAGCACCAGACTCACCAGGTGATGGGATCTAGAAGATCGCATGAGGATACGAGTGGATCCTCGGACTCGGAGGGATGGGAAGATGTGTTGGACGAAGATGGGGAAGAGGGAGAAGGGGAAGGACGCGAACGGAACGGAACCACTCTTGCTAAGATCAAGGCCCGAGATACGATCCCAGCAAAAGACAAAGTAGGACCGGAATCGCAAAGGGAGGAGATAAAGCGAACACCTGACGGCTGTTTCTCCTCCTTGCCCCGCGCCCACTCGTCTGACTATGGAAGCAAGAGTCTAAGGAATAGGTTGAATGATCTGGTACCCTCTTTGCGAAACATGGCTGGCTGTGAACGTCTCGATCGCTCGAAGCAAGCCTCTTCGGACGAGGTCTACATTATAGGCTCCGGAGATGGTGTTTGGGGCAGACCATGTCCCGGGCAAGAGATGCAAATTGATCACGATGCGGTGTCGGGAGGGTTGAGAAAGGTGGTGGCCTCGAAGGAGGATTCAGTCGAGAGCTGGCCTTTGGGCGATGGAGCAGGAGGAGAAAGAAGAAGGAGAGGAAACTTGCTGCTCAACAAACTCAAGGGGGGAAAGAAGATGCCGCTCGTCCTCGTGCGATCCCTAGTGGCGATCACACTGCTCTTCCTCGTGATCAACTCGATCTGGTTGGACGTCAAGCTTGGATCTCAAGCAAGGAATGGCAAGGGGAACGAGCAGGATGTCGGTGCCCGTGCCGGTGGAGGTCTTGCCGACTCGCAACCTTGGACCCAAACCAACACCACCGACGTCGCCGAACCCTCGTCGTCGTCGACGACACTTGATTCGACAGCTTCCTCATCACGCTCACCGACCACGACAACCACGTCGAGCAACAGTGATCCCCCGACTTTGAGCACGACCTCGATCACAAACACGGATACGAACCCTGCTGTGGGCACGGCAAGTCTTGCTTCCACTTCGTCCGACACTTACCCACCAGGAGTGACACCCCTGCCGGATCACGAGGAGGGGAGATCCGCCGCCAGCGACCATGGTCAAGGAGCTGACCAGGGCAATGTTGATAAGGCGGTCAGTCAGAGCTTTGATGGTACGCTATCCGAGAGCAGGAGGAGGAAGAGGAAGAGAATGGTTGGACACTGGGGCAAGCCGAGACGAGGGGGCGACTACTGGGCGGCGGCGCGCAAGGTAGTACGGTAGCTAGTCGGTCTTTGTTTCCTATCCCACCTCTCTCCACACGTCCGTCACGTCCCACAGACCTTTGGTGATGGAATCGCCTCTCTTTTACATGGAAAAAGAAACGATGTGAGAAAAGGTGAAAACAGTACTGTACAATTGATGTTGGAGAGTGGATGTCCCAACTTGGACGTGAAGTCTAAGAGAGAGTGATAGAAAATGGGCAAAAAGTCAGGAAGTTTGCGTTCGCCCTCCTTCAGCTGGGCTTTTGAGGGTTGGAAGAAGACCTGCTCTGGAAGCTCTCCCTGTCCACGAGACCCAGTTCGTCACGATCCTGAGCGGATCCCAACTTGTTGGAAGCCAAGCGTTTGGTACGCCTGGAGGCGGTCGGTCTCGAGGTGAAAAAGACCCAGATGGCCAAGAGAAGGGAAGCGACGGCCAAGGTGACCATGGAACCTATGACACCGGCCACGACGGGAGAGACACGATGCCTACCGGTTGTGGAGGTGATGGAGGAGTAGCCTGCGTGACCCGTCCCGTTGAGAGCCGCCAAGGTCTGACAACCTCTTGAATCGGTCGTGGAACAGACGTCACACCACTGAGCCAGGGTGTCGATCGAGTAGGGTTGAAGCTCCTTTGTGAATTGGGAGAGGGGGATCCTATCCTGAGTCGAGTTGAGCACCTTGAGGACGGAAAGATCGCCTTGAGTGCCGTTCCTGAAACGAAGTTGGAGGGTCTGATCGGAATATACCTCGAAAACCATGGTGGAAGCGTAGGAGACCACCTTTCCCTTCAGATCCTCCAGATCCAACATGGAGAAGAGGGAGGTGAAAGGTTTGTACGATGCGGCTAGGTAGGAGATCTTGAGAGGGTTTGAAGAGTTGGAGATGGATCCCAGACTCGATAGGATCGGGTTCAACATCGCCCTTCCAGCGATGTTTCCGATGTCGGACCTATCATCGGAGGAGAAGGCGAAACTCTCGTGAACCTGAGCCCAGTAGGAGGCTTGTTCCACGTTGTTCTGACCTATCTTTGGACTCAAGGTAGAGTTGTGGATGTACTCGACGTTGAGGTAATCGAAGATGTTCCAAGCGTTCTCGAGGTTGCTTGGCCTGTTGGGACCTGTCAGGGTCTGGATGGAATCGAAGAAGGGTTTGGATTGGGAGGAGAGTTGGTTGAAAGGTTCCGACTTGTACCAGTCGTCCAACCTCTTTGACCAACTCTTGCAACCCGTCCAACCTTCGAAGTAGACCTCCTGATCAGGTTCGATGGATTGGATCGAGATGAGTTGAGACCTTCCCTGATCCCATGAGACGGTGGAACCATTGGCTAGGAGGAGGGTGTCGTTGTAAGGTGGGAAGAGACCTTGAAGGAGAGCGTTGGCGCTCTCCACGATCACACCACCTTCACCACCACCGTCCGCTTCAACTTGGATCTGAAGAGGTTGAGAGATGTCGGCTTCGATCCCTTGGATGGCTCCTTCACCTGTTAGGTAACGAGATCGTAGGTCTTGACCGTTCTGGTACTCCTGAACGTACCCTAGTACGGTGAGGTTGGTACGTTTGGCCGAGTAGTCGATCGGAGATTGGTAGAAACCTTGCCTGTCACCGTGACGGGTCAGGATGAGGATTCCGGAGAGGGAGGACATGGTTCTATGGAATGGGAGGTCAAAGGGGAGGGGGGGGGGGTAGGAATCTCTTTGGAGGGAGAAGGAGGAAGCCTTGCAGGGAGGGGGATAGTGGGTCTTTATTCACTTCCCTTCGACTCCATGGGGTAGGGATTCAAAAGAGGAAACGAGGGGAAAGGAGTGCAGACCAATCGTATGGCATGAATCCGACAGGGCCTGGGAAGAAAAGAAATGATAGAGTGGAAAAAAAAAAAAAAAAAAAAAACCCCTTCCCTTTCGTCTCTCTCAACCACTACAAAAGGTTCGGAGAAGGGCGGGGGAGGGAGGGGGGGGAAACCAATCGCCGGAAAGTGATAAGCAAACAAGGGGTAGAGTAGATGCAAAGAGAAAAGGAAAGTGAACTCGAAACGTTAATCTGATGGGTCGATTCCCCCCCTTGAGCCTCTTTCCTTCTCGCCCCCGTCCGGTGGCCATGTGACCGAGGGGCGAACAAGTTCGGAAGGGCACGAACGATTAGGATTGGTGCAAAAAATAAGAATAAAGAATAAAAAAGACATCTTCCCCTCCTCCCCCCTTATCAGCGTCCAAACTCAGCCGCACCGAGAGATTTTCGATCCTGAAAGAGGAGAACGAGATCTTGCGGGCCTTCACTTCGATAAAAGGTGGATAGGGGAGCGCTCGCGCAAGATAAGGAAAGCGAGGTTGGTTTCGGAGGGGAGAGATGAGTAGGTGTGGGTGGGTCTTACCTCGATGCATCGTATTTACATGAAGGGAAAAACGAGGAAGGAAGAGGAGCGCATGATGTGGGAAAGAGGAGAGAAAAGAAAGGATGAAGATTCAGTGGTAGATCCATTGCAAAGAGGTTCGATTCGGATTTCAAATTGAGAGATTCTCTGCAGATCCAGGATTGATAAGGAGAAGAAGAAAAAACCGTAGAAATGCCGCCGATTCCCCCTCCTCTCTCCTCCGCCTCGCCCATCCTTCTAGCCGATTCGGCCTCCCACTCCGCCGGGCCATCCCCGCCTGCGGACGACGCGCTCAGAATTTTATCGCGAAAAAAAAAAAAAAAGAGAAAAGAAAAAAAAAGGGAAGAAAGAGTAAACAACGCGCGAGGTTCTTCAATTTCCCCACACGGCCCTCAGATCCCTCAGCTTTTCCTGCCCTATCGCCTTGGTCGTCCCCCTTCCTCCCAGCGACATCTTGGCCACCTTCTCGTCACCTCCGACGATTCCGATCGATTCGAACGCCTTGGCCTTCTCCAGAGCCGCGCTGCTGCCCACTTGGTCTCGTCCGCTCACGTTCTGTCTCAACGCCGCCGAGGAGAGCGAGTGGTGTGGCGACGACGATGTCCACGATGGATCGACCGCAACCTTTTCCTTCTCCATCGTCCGTTCCCTCGAACCGGCCTGATCACCGCGGCCGGAAAAGACGCCCTTGGGTGTGACGACCGTGTTCAGGAATCCTCCCGCTCCTTCGCTCTTGAGAGTGGGACTCTTTAGGATCGAAATTCCTCGTCCGAACCTGGCTGACGCCGCCACCCTTTCCTCTCCTCCTCCACCGCCTTGCTCCCTCAAAGACATCTTACTCGAAGAAAAGTCGAGGGCCGGTGCGCCACCCATGCCTCCCGTCCTGGCTTTGGGTTTGAATGTTCCCGACGGGGGAGGAGGGGGAGAGCTTGGGGAGGAGGAGGAGGAGGGAGAGGAGGAGGGGGCGCGGACTTGCTCTCCCACCGCCGTGCGGTTGTTGTCGCCGGCGATGGTGCTCCAAAGAGCAGTGACGCTCGTCACCCTACCCCCTCGACCTCCCCTCGCCGACCTGGCGTCGTACTTTGCTCCGCCGCAATCCCCCTCGGCCGCCGAGGCCCCAAGGTGATCATTCGGCGCCAGCATCTTGCTTACCCTGCTCGAGATCTTGACTTCGTGTTTCTCCTCCTCCTTGTCGAACACCGTCACCGTCGACGGGGCCATGGAGTAGGAATGCCCGGAAGTCGTCTTGGAGGGGAAAGCGGGTTTGGAAACGTCTCTCTCCACGGTCCCTGGTCGAGCTCCGGATTTGGGCCAAGAAGGTAGCGAAGTGTGCCTTTCCCTCTTCGTGATCGAAGCTGGAGCTACCGTCGACCCTGCTCTCTCCGTCGCGTTGGACCGAGATGGCGAGTCGTAAGTGGTCTTGGCAGCGTCTGGCTTGTCGGCCATCCCAGAGTGCGAGATCCTCCGGCTCATCGGATGGTCCCTTATCGCCGTCCCTGCCCTCCTGGCAGGTTGGACCTGGGAGCTATCTACCAGAGCTCGGAGTTCGGCTGAAAGCGTCGGAACCTTTTCCTCGTCCTCGTCACCGTCCCCTAATCTTGGCTTGGACGGCATGGCAGAGGCCCCAAGCGCCAGTTTAGAATCGGCGCCGCCAGAGACTCGTCTTCCATCCTCTTGCCGATTCGCGAAAAGTGCAGGAGCAGGAGCGAGCGGAGGGGGAAAGGCAACGATCGAATTGGACAGACTGTGGGTCGTCGCCTTCGATCTCGGCATGACCATCGAAGCGGACCGTGACGGGAAGGACTCTTCCTTCTCCTGCTCCTTGGTATCCCAAATCTGCTGCAGCACCGACCCACTCGGAGTGCCGGGAGTTTCGATCTTTGACGAGGAATCTCGACTTTCCCCTTCAGGGATCCGGGAACCATCGAGCCAGCCTTCGACGCGATGGACAGCTTGCTTGTTGAGCTTCCTCTGCTCCACCGGATCGACCACTTTCCTCTCCCCCCCGCTCTTGCTGCTCGAACCACCACCCGAGGATCGAGATTGCGACTGCTGGCCCACACCGCCTCTCATGACCCGGACGGAGTCGGGAGGCGCTGCCAGATTCTTGGCCAACGCCGCCAAATCTTGAGAGGATTGACTCTGGCTGGATGGCCGGACCCTTGAGGAAAGAATATGCGTCTCTCCTACTTCTGCTTCTTGCTCCTTGACCTTGGCATCTTGCTGCCCCTCCAACCTTAACCCCTCTTGTTCCTCCTCCGTCTTGCGCATCTCCCTCTCCCTCTCCTTCTTGGCGGCTTTCTCTGCCTCAGTCGCAGCCCTAGCCTTCTCCCTAGCAGCTGCTTCCTCTCTCATCCTCATCTCCCTCATTCTCATCTCCCTCTCCCTTTCCCTCTCTTTGGATTCCTCGTGGGCCCTCCTCTCCCTTTCCTCCTCAGCCCTGATCCTCCTCTCCTCCTCCTCGGCCTTCTCCCTGGCTTGAACCTCCCTAGAGGCAGCTTCCCTGGCCAGAGCAGCCGCTCTGAGAGCGCTCTCCCTGGAGCCGCTGCCACCTCCTCTCGAAGGAGATCGCAAGGGGGAGGGGGAAGACGACGATCCGTCACCTCCCTTGGTCCCAAGGTTTGCCATGGTCGTCACCACCTGAAGCGAGCTAGGGCTACTGACCAACCTCGATTCTAGAGCTCTCAATCCCGTCCCATCCTCCCCCTTGAGAGAAGTAGAGGAAGAAGGCCTCAATACGTCCCTAGAATTCGTGCGAGCTCTAGCAACACCGTCTTGTTCGCCACTCTGCCGATCCCTCGCTCCTTCGACTCCGACGCCCCTTCCACTTTCTTCTTGGTCCTCTCCTCGAGCCTTTTGCGCTGCAGGGGAGACTTGAGGTTCTGAAGAAAAGATGTCGTTGACCCTCATCACCCTGGTGCTGCTTCTCACCTGACTCTTACCCGAAGGGACGGGAGGCTTTGGAAGGCTAGAGTTGAGCCTTTCTTCCCTCAGCGAGAGCAGGACGCTCTGCTTCGGGGTGGTGTCATCGCCCCCTTTCCCGTAAGAGTCTTTCGGGTTGGCGGTAGACCTCTTCATCTTCTTCTCTTGCTTCTCCTCCTCCTTGAACGCCTCTTCGTCCGGTACCATTCCCATCGAGATCATCCTGCTCCTCATCACCTGCTCTTCCTCCTCCCCTTGGGCCGCTATGGCTTCGAATTGGAGAATATCACCCCTGGAGACGCTGTTGGAGGAAGAAGGGCTCGATCCTTTCTTTCCGCCACCACCGTTCAAGGCCCCTAGTCCGGCGAGCGACTTTACCGTGCCAGCCTGAGATTCGCCATCCTCCTCGATGGTGGCCAGACCTGCCAGCACAGGAGGTGGTGCAAAAGCCTGCTGCGAGAAGACGACCTGCGCAGCTTGAGGAGGAGGAGGAGGAGGAGGAGGAGGAAGTGCGGATGGTGTGACAAAGGTCTGTCGTTCAGGGGTCTCGGGAGGGATAGGTCTCGGCTCGGGCATGTGGGCCAACCAGCTTGTGCGAGGAGCACTGGGATCCTCGACTTGCTGCTGCCGCTGCCAACTAGGTACCTCGTCATCGTGCCGGCCATGGTACTGTTGGTGGGGTTGCGGTCCAGGCGCAGGATTGAAAGCGGTGGCGGCCTGGAAAGAGTTTGGAGTCGGTAGAGAGCTCCTCCTTGCCGACCTTATGGACTGGCCTTGATCCTGATGATCCTGCAACGCTGCTTGGCTTGGGTTCTCGGCCGCAACCATGGGTCCCGGCGAGGCGGAAACAGAACGAAGAGGGTGTGGTGGTGGCGGTTGCCAGGCCGGCTGTTGTGAGAAGTAGGGAGATGTTGGCGATCGTTGGGATGGCGATAGCATCATGGGCATGGGCATGGGCACGGGAATAAAAGCTGCTGGTGTTGGTGCTGAGGGTATGACGGGAGCAGTGACGCTTCTCGGTATCATGTGCGAGTGACTCAGATCCGGAGCTGCGCTTGCAGGTCTCGGGATTGAGTTGCCAGACGTGCCTAAAAATTGGCTTGCTGTCCAACCTTCGACTCCCGACGGAGGGGGGACGGTGGGGAGAGAGGAAAGAGGCTGAGGGGTCATTGACATTGAGCGGACCATCATCATCATACCCGGAGCGGTGCTCGCAGGCCTCGAGATGGGTTGGCCGGGAAGTTGCTGAGTCGGGTGGGGAGGCGCCGGGGACCAACCTCGCTCCACTGCGTATTGCTCTACTGCGAGCATCTGAACGTCCAGAGGCTGCTGCAGAGGGTTGTACGGCATTTGATGACCAGCATGCTGTATATGCTGCTGGTGGTGGTGAGGATGATGTTGTTGTTGATGATTGTGATGATTGTGTCCGTGGTGGTGGGGATGGTGGGATGGGTGAGGATGCGGGTGGTGGCCAGCGGAGGAGTGCGGTCTTTCCATGTGGGGCGGTGGCCGAGGATGCAAAGCCCGGAGGTCTTCTTGCGCTGGCTTCTGCACACTGGCCGTGTGGGCAACGTAGATGGGGATCTCGATCGTCAAGTCCTTGGCAAAGCTGCCCAGGATGACGCTGACCAGGGCCACCGTCTTGATCTCAAAGAGGCGCGTCTTCCTGATCGTCCTGAGGTCCCTAGGTATATCGACGGCAACGTTGCAGACCACCTCCTCGTTTGGTGGGAACTCGTGCTCCCTACCTTTGAAATGCTGTTCGTGGACGATCTCAGTGATCTGAGGCTCCAGAGACCTCTGGGCCGGATCGGGATCGGAGCTTCCGACGGGAAAGACGAGTCGACGAGCCAAGGCCACTTTGATCCCGGAGACTTGACGTTTCGTGTTGTTCTTGACGCCGCATCGGATGAGCATCTGACCACCTCCCCAGAAGAGTCTCTCCGAAACTCCGGCCTCCAACCAGACGGCGCCCGTGCCTCCCATGAAGAGTCGAGTCTCACCGACCGCCTCGACCGGTTGCCTGTACTTTTCGTCAAACTCGTCGGCCCACCTCTCTATGACGAAGGCTTCTCGCTTGGACGTGACGACGGTCCTTTGGTCGCCCCACCAGGTCTGCGCCGTCGCCTTGAGGTGGTATCTGAGGCTGGCGTTCCCAGCAAACGTGACGCACGAAGGAGCCGAAGCCGGGAGGCGGAATTTGAAAGGGAATGTCGTCCTGCCCTTGCGTGCAGTCCAGTAGCCAGACACGGGTGCAGCCGGGAGGACGGCGTTGGAAGGGGGCAGGTGTTCTCCCTGGAACAGGGTCCTGTTGTAGAGGAAGAGTTGCGATGCTGCGTGGTCTCTCGAAGTGAGCTCTGTTAATGACGGCGGAGGGAACCGATGCCGGAAAACGGGAACAGGAGGGAATGAGTCCACAGGCTCTGCTTTCTACCCCTGACCGCCACATCAGAACTCACCTTCGACGCCTTCCAGCTCTATGGCAACCTCTCCGA
This sequence comes from Violaceomyces palustris, assembly GCA_003144235.1. NCBI lineage: Eukaryota > Fungi > Basidiomycota > Ustilaginomycetes > Violaceomycetales > Violaceomycetaceae > Violaceomyces > Violaceomyces palustris. The sequence continues at coordinate 8,051 of KZ819851.1, read as the reverse complement.
GCCTGAGCCTCTGGCTCGTGGTGCAGGTGATTTCCAGCCTTCCGCTGATGGTGCCACCGGCTTCGTACACGTTGCTGGAGAGGTTGATGTCCAGCTTGAGCTTTGGATGCTTGTACGTGGTGTTCATCGGGAGCTGCTTCCTGTCTGGATCATCAAGGCCGGCGAGCCCAGCTCCGGGACCGAATTCCATCTCGTACCTCGAAGGACCGATGGGGGAATGCGACCTCCCGCTCTCGACGAGCGCGTGGCCGATCGCATCTCCATAACTGTCGATCTGGCTTGGTGGAGGGGGTAGGCCTGCGTCGGGTCTCCAAGAGAGCGACCTCCTCCTCTGGGGCGGCTGATGATCCAGGTTGGGTGTGAAGGGAGTTGCGGGAGGATCATGCAGCTGCCGGTATGCAGGATGATTTCCGGCGGCCGAGGATGGCCTGCTTGCGATGGGGGGAGCAAACATGGCGAGGTGAAGTGGCCACCGGGTGAGGAAAGTTGTGACTCTGTTACCTCTTCTTTTTCTTTACCCCTCCCTTGAATGTATGCTGGGCGGCTGGTCTTTGATGGGAGAGACCTGGAGGATGGAAAAGCTGGAATGCGACCGATTCCCTTTTTGCCTTCGTCACTGCGAGTGTCGTGATAAATGCCGTTACGATGATGACGTTGATACGGGGGTGGGTGGTGTGGTGATGGAGACAGTGTTAGGAGAGAGGGGGATAGGGTATGAGGAGGGGGGAGAAGGGTGAAAGAAGAGGTGAGAGGAGGAGAGCCCAGTGGACGAAGAGGAAAGAAAAGAGGAAGGAACAGGAAGAAAGGTTGGAAAGGTTAGGGGGAACGTCTCAGGAGTCGAGGGACAGGAGGTCAGAGAGGTTGGCAAGAGAGAAAGGGGGGGAAGGGGGGTATACCACCTTGGGATTCGAGGTGAGGGAGAAGGAGAAGGGAGAAAGAGGGTGAATGGAGGATGAATCTGAGTGATCTCTCTCTCTCTCTCTCTCTCTCTCTCTCTCTCTCTCTCTCTCTCTCTCTCTCTCTCTCTCTCTCTCTCTCTCTCTCTCCCCTTCCCTCCTCTGTCTACGTCCTCCACTTGAATCAAGTAAGAAAGGGAAGACGCACAGCTAGCTGCAGTAGTTGTAGCATCTCTCTCAGCCCACCTACAGCACAGCACATACTTACGGCAGTACAGGTGTCCCCCCGCCCCTATCGCTGATCTTCTGAAAACCTTTGAAATTACTCTGTGTGAATGTGGCAGCACTATGACGAGACATGGAGTACATGCAGACTTTCTCGAGAGGGGTACTGGGCAAGTGGCTTGAGAGTTGTGCAGTGCGATGGATGAGGGTGAGGGGGGAGGAAAGGGGGAAAGGGAAGAAGCCCCTATGTGTCAAAAATAATATCGGACGGCTGAAAGAGGAGGCGGTGGCGGAGGCGGAGGCGGATGCGGAGGCAAGACAGGGGCTTGCTTCGGGATTCGGCAAAGTAACAGAACGGGAGAACGCGCTTCCAAACCACAGCTCTTCACGGCCATCACGTGCCATGCTCAAGCTCCATTCATCTTCTACTCGCTCCAACGCCTTCATCTTAGGATGGAACCGATCACTCCACCTGGCTGGATCAAGGCGCGCGCCGCTCAACTCCCTCCCACAAGCGCCACAGAGCTGGAGGCGGGCAGCACGAAAGAGCACAAGGTGGGGGAAGGAAGGAGGCTCTCATCCACCAACCTGCTTGCCTACTTTACAAGCAGCATGTCCACGATCACATAGCCTGAGTCGCAATCGGAGTGAACCCGCCACCATCCCAGCGGGTGGAGTCTGAGTCTTCTCCGGAACCAAGTTGGTGAGAGGGTGTGGATGGGAACGTCCATCGCTTTCTGACGACGACGCTCTTGGAGATGCGCGAGGATGGGAGACGGGATGGGATGTCGCGGGCTTCTCTTGAGATCAGATCGACTCTGTTGGATCAGATCTACTACCGCTCGGGCTCGCTTGGTGGAACCCTCCTCGGTATCCATCTCGCTCCTTGCTGGATGAACAGCCTGTGAACCCACCCAAACGAAAGAGAAACTGAGGCTGTATCCGGCGACGGAAGGGAAGCGGAACAATCTTGGGAGGCGATCCCATCCGATCTTGGCGATGAGAGACTGAGAGGAAGCGAGGGTGTGTCAAGAGAGACAGAGCGAGAGATTGGAAGAGAGCAAGTCAGCCAAGTCACGGCCTTGCCCCCCTTCCCCCCCTCTCCTGGCACCTTGGTGTCTGGATTGCTTCGTCCTGACCAGAGGGGAAATCCGTCTGGTGGTGTTTTCCCAACCCATCATCAACACACCCACACCACAAACGACAACGCGCCGCCACGACCCTGCCGCTTGGGCCCTCCCCGACCTTTTTTCGATTCTATTTTGTTTCGTTTCAACTTCTTTTTCCGCCTTCTTCCCTTCCTCACGGATACCATTCTCTACCAACACCTCTCATCTTCGTCTTTCTTCTCCTTCATCATCAACATCAGCATCGCCGTCGTCGTCTTCGCCAACACCGCCACTTCTTCTCGCCACTTCACCCACCCCTCACACCACAGCCCTCCATCACCAAGCAATCACCGAGACTCGAAGCAAGGAAGAGGCAACCGTCAGGTCAGCCTTTTGTTTTGTTTTGTTTTTTTTTGTTATTGTTTTGTTTTGTTTTGTTTTTTCCGTACCTCGCTATCCATCTCGCCGTTCCTAGCCAAGACGTCCAAGGAGAGGACACGAGTCAAGAGGAAGGGTCGTCCCTCGCTGCCAAAGCATCCTACTCCCTCTTGCTCGAACCCATCTCACTCTCCCTGTTCTCGATGTTGTTCGATAACCTGCTTGATCTCCTTCACTAGTCTCTCCCACCTTTCCTTCTCCCCTTTCACCTGCCCCACTCTTTCACCTTCTATCTTCCTCCAACCTCAGGCTTTCCTTCCATCCCAACTCGGACCTGATCCACTTCGCCAGCCCCGGTCTTTTCTCCCTGAAAACTACAAAAGCTTTCTCCCTCCTCTCTCTCGCTCACGCATTCACTTTTGTTCGCTCCGTGGATTGGACGACCCCAAAGATCAAAAAAGACGTGATTCGGACGAGTGACGCGCGGCCATCCTCCAGGGCGACGGTGGATCGCGGAGATCAAGCATGGAGGCTAACAGTACTCATACCTCGCTGCCGAGCACGCCGAGGCCGCACCAGAGCAATTCTCCCTTTTACCGCCAGTTTCTCCCAGCCCAGCTCACTTCAATCTCTGCCAATGACCCTATCCCTTCCGTAGACGACCTCTCCGCCCTCCATCGGCATCTCGTCCGCTTAAAGTCGGAGGCCAAGGCAAGGCTGAACAGGATCGAAGGTCAAAAGGCAGAGCCCCTCAAGCCTCTCTTCCCGGGCAACTCGTACGACCTTTTTGCGCCATCCACCTCCGCCGATGGCCTTGCCGCCTCCAGCCTGTATGCTGCCGACCAGAGGCAGAGGTCCACCTCGGCCGGTGCAAAGCAAAAGTCCAAGGAAAGGGCATTCAACCTCACCTCCCCCTCTGGAGCCCACTCTCAATCCAACGGGCTACACGGCTCCCCCGCGCCGCCAGGCCGGCCTCGCATCAAGGTCAAGAGGGAGAGGGATACCGAATCGATCCCGGCGGCGACACCTTCAGCACTTGGCTCGGACGTCAGTGCCAAGGCGAGACGAGGATCGGCCTCGGTGGAGAGGGAAGAGCGATCCGGCTCGCAGATCATCAAGCTCAAGAAGGCGAGTGACAGGAACCGTGCCGGGAGCATGGATCGGGACGACGACAGTGCCGCGACGACCGACCTGGATCCAGATTGGGACTTGGATGAGGACTCGTTACCCAGTCGACCCGGGCGGACCTACGGCAGGAACAAGAAGCGGAAAAGGAAGGAATCGGAGAGGGACTCGTTGGACGAAGACTCGGCTTCGGATCTCGACGCCGCTTCGACGCCGCTTGGCGCTGGATCAAGCAGAATCGCAGCGGGGGGGACCGGCGCCAGCAAAGTCGGAGCCACTGGATCCAACGGGCTCGCCAGGGCCACCCTCGTCTCGAACGCAGGGAGCAGAAGGGGCTCTGAGATCGCGGGCGGTGGTGCTGGAGGAGGTTCAAAGGCAGCAAACTTTGCCATGAGGTTGAAAGCTAGTCCCGCGACTGGAGCCGCTTTCGGTACACCGGGTGCGGCCAGTACCAATGCACTCAAGGTGAGCATCTTGCCCTCAAGCGTCGGAAAGTGTTCCTCTGATCTGAGGAAAGGAGGCGGGAAGAGAAGTGATGGAAGGGTTGGATCGATCGTGTGGACCTTTGCCTTAAATTTCAACCTACTCTTCTTCCTCCCTTTCTTCCTTTGCCACCCCTGATCCATCCCTCAACCTCTCCTTCGCATGTAGTCGAAACATGCCGAATCTCCGTTACCTAGTGTCTCAAGGCGCAACAACTCGTTCGCTTCCCCCTCCTCTGTCCCTTCCACTCCCGCTGGGATCCAGGCGCCTGGGCTGGTCGTACCGATAGGCGGATCAGTGCCGCCTTGTTCGCCAGCTCTCCCTGTCGCAGGATGGGAAATGCCCGCGAAGACTCCCCAATCCTTCATACCGGCCCTGCAACCTTCGCGCGCTCCACGTTACTATCCAACCAAGCCAGTCGAGGTCAACGAAGATTTCGCCAACAAGGATTGGAAGGAGAGGGAGCGGGAAAGGGACAGGCTTCTCGAGAGGGAGAGCGCTGGACCTGGTACGCCCGGACCTGGTGCTGGGCAGTCGCTGGTGAAGGAGGCCACTGCGACGGCGGGCAGAAGGGGTGGCAGGGATCAGCAGCAGACCCCGATCAACACCTTCTACAACTACGCCGACGCATTCTTCAAGACCCTGACAGAGGACGACCTCGCTTGGCTGTCAAGCAAGTCGGACGACACCGAGCCTTTCCAGATGCCGCCCTTGGGTAAGCACTTCCGCAAGGTCTGGGAAGAGGAAGACGCCCTGTTGGCGAGCGGTGCCTACGATGCCTATGGGACACCCTTGGTCGTGGACCGCTCGAGAACGCCTTCGGCTACCGCCTTCACGCTCGGTGGAGGTGGATTGCCCCTCGCCTCGCCCATCCCCGACGCGACCAGTGCGAACGCGGAGGGGGCAGTCGCAAACGGGAAAGCCAAAGCTCAGGGACACCCCGAATTGGAGCTTCCTCCAGCACCGAACTTTGACCCAAGACTCATCTCCGACGAGCACTTGGGCCTCGGCCCGAGTGCAGCTGTGGACGCCAGGGGAGGGCCTCTGACGGAAAGGTTGGTCTCGGCAATCTTACCGGACGGCAACGTTGGCGGACTGGGGTTGCCAAGCCACGTGGTGGAAGAAGCGATGGACGATGATGAGCTCGGAAGCGAAGACGCCGAAGGGGAGCCGGATGATCTCTTTGACGACGTCTACAGGAGGCAAGACATGGCCGACTTTGAGGAGAGGATCAAGAGGGAGTTGAAGGCGATCGACGTCCTTGGTGCGGACGAAGAGGTGAGTCTTTGCTTGCTCTGTGGAGCCGCCTGGAGACAGTCTCACCGCCCCGCTCTGGGCTCCAGATAGCATATCCCCCCTCCCACTCTGACTGATCACCGGCGTTGATGATCCCTCTACTCCACCCTCTACGTACCCAGCTCGATTGGTCAACCCGATGCGACGACGAGATCTCGTCGACCCTTCGCCAGGTCCAGCGCGCGCTCTCCAAGCAACAAAAGATCAACGACCTTCGCAAAGCCCGACTCTTTGACATCGCCATGGACAGGATGGCCTACCAAGATTACGTCGGATGCCTCAACTCTGTGGAGAAGGAGATCGAGGCGGGCTGGAACAAGAGGCTGAGGCAGATCAGAGCGAGCCTGGGCAAGAAGAAGAAGGGGGGAAACCAGAGCAACTCGGCGGCGGCCAACCAAGAGGGGGGTGGCGGATCGCCCCCTCCGGCTTCGGGCGGGAACGGGACTTCCCAAGCCAACGGCTCGGCGACGCCCAACGTCCACTACGGGCCTAACGGGAACGTCATCTCGGCCGCCCAAGCGCTGGCCAACCTCAACGGTCCTTCCAAACCCCAGCTGCCGGACACGGTCCTGGCTGCCATGGAGCGGAGGGAGAAGCTCAAGTACGCTTTCGAGGAGATGTTTGACAACGCCAGGCACGCTTGGTGCACGCCGAAGGAGAGCGTGTACGCCGACCTCGAGCTCGACAAGATCGAATAATCACCCTCCCTCAGGCTCTGTCTTCGTCTTGTCTCCAGTGCTGTACCTGTCGGCTCTTGCACGCAAGCATATATATGTATATCCCAGATCCGCTGCTTTCTCCTTTTCCAGCCGACCTCTAAGGGCCACATTACATCTTGTCCCTCCACAACCATGAAGCGGGCCAAGTCACCATCACCTCAGCCTTCGGTCTTTCTGCTAGCATACCATACCTCCTTCCCACCCCCTCCAACCTCTCCTTTTTTTTTGGTAATGCCCTCGCAAGGTTTCACCAGGCTTGCTCGGAAACCAAATCCTTACCGATACCCCCCGAAGAGACTGATTCAAACCCTTTCCCCCTTCCAAGGGGCGCCTGTCTGGTAGAATTCGGCGAACACGTTGTGCTTCTTCTGTTTTCTTTTTGGCTGGGAACACTTGGAACCGTACCACTTGGCTCTCTCGCACGCGATGAATCGCTCGCTGTCAAAGTGTGGGTTGGGAGGGGTTTTCTTTGGGTGAGGAGGAGAGATGTTGACGAAAGGATTCCCCTCACAAAGCATCGAGGATGGGAGGTAGGTTGTGTGAAGTACACTACCCAGCCGGAGCGGCCTGGGTTTCAGGCGACGACGTCGGTGGAATGGTCGATGTCGTAGCACTCAGCCCACCTACCTATGGGATGTTGACCATCCTCCACCAGAACGAAGAGGACATCGGAACCGCAAGAGACGTCTTGGATCCTCATGGCTTCTTCCCTCCCCACCCGCTCCGTTCCCTCCTCGTCTCCTGAAAGACGTCGTTCGTACTTTGGTAATTCGATCTCCACCTCTTGGGGAGAGTACACCCTCTCGACCTTCCCGAAAGAGGAGGAAGGATCCTCCTCCTTCCCAACCGAACGTTGAACCGACCTGGAGTAAGGGGAGCTGGATCGGACGATCCCATCGGTCAAACCTCCGGAGAGACCCAACCTCCCCTGATCGTCGTCTAGACCCCATACGAACATCCTGGGCTTCCTCCCCCCTTCCTCAGGATTCGAAACCGCGACGATGTAATCCAAACCACCGTGGAGATCGGTCACCTTGCTCCTACTTCCACCTTGACTTTGCAGGGATCTCAAGAGTTTCAGACTGGAAAACGCCCTTGGTCGAACGGGGTGATGGATCCTTTCGACCGTGTACTTCAGATCTGTCGTGGAAGAGTCGATGCCTTGACCTAGGGGTCCGTAACCGGAGGTCAGGACTCTTCCTTGGTCTGTTTTGGTATTTTTTTTTTTGGGGGGCGGGGGAAAGGGAGGAAGGGGGGGCCGATGATCGATGAAATCAAATTAGGATCAGACGAACAGAAGCCCCTCCCATTCTTTTCATCTTCCATAAGCCCCTTTTTTTTTGCTTTCTTCGAATCACTGAGTGGAATCGACACCCCTTCTCCTCTTCTGGATGATGTGGGGAAAGGGATCCGTTTGAATAGACTCACCGTCAAGAAGGGCGACCCAACTTCCACCAGAGACGATTTTAACGACCTTGCCCTTGATCTCCACCCCTTCCTCTGCCTCTTCGATCGCTTCAAGGTAAGAACTGGTCACCTCGGTAGGTAGATCCACCCTATCCTTGACGCCCTGATCCAACATCGCTTGACCGTACTCCGAGTTCCCCCAGGACCAGATCCTACCGTTTTCGGAGAGGACGTAAGAGGTGTCGGCTCCAGCCGAAACCTTGACCAACCTGTCCCCTTCCTCCAACTCGATCGTCGGAACCGGTACGAAGTTTCGGCTCAGGAGAGTAGGAGGAAGGGAGGGATCCGATTCGATTCCCAATTGACCGTCCGTGTTCACTGGTTTTCATGGGAAATGGGTGGGGGTGGGGAGG
>KZ819850.1:7130-43544 GCA_003144235.1 Violaceomyces palustris | reverse complement strand
TTTTTTTGTTTCTTCTACCCCCTTCCCTTCTTGCGTGTTCTTGATGCGGCTTTCTTTTTCTTCCTCTTGGCCTCTGATTATCTTCTCGGGTCGAGTGCGTTTTTGGGTTGAACTGTCCACCGTCACCATCTCTTGTAGATGATGGAGGCACTACAGGCGGACTCACCTAGAGATTCTCTGACTTCCTCCTTCTCTCCTTCTCCTCCTTTCCCCTCTTCTGGCAGAAGGACTGGATTTTACCCGAGCTTCGCTCCGCCTTTTCTGTCTGACTCCATCTCTGACCCAAACTCTTCATCTCCCACCGTATCGCAGGGAGGAGGTTGCTTTCCCACTAACCACATACGCCACCTAGACTTCCCAATATCATCTGAGGTCCTAGGGCATTCCCCCCCTCGCCCCCCACATCTCTCCCATTGATCCATCCCATTTGATTCCTTCCCTACTTCATCTCCTCTTTCTCCACCAAAAGATCCCCCCATCTTCCTGACACCTCGACTTTCGACCGGAGCTTTTGGGTTGACCAATACTTCATCTCTATAGATCACCACTTCCACTTCTACGATCCAGTCTGCCGAGCGTCCCAGATCACAGAGTCACGGGTCGAGGGTCAACTAGCATTCCTTCACGTTGAATTTTACCGTCCCATTGCTTTCGATAGAGGTCGTCATTCGCACATAAAGAGACTTCGAGTGCTTTCATACTTTGCTTTCAACAGCAACAAGGTCCAAGCAAGAGCCTTCCCCTAACCGAAAGGATCAAGTAGATCGAACGGTCGGTTCATACCTATCTCCATCGTAACCCAGAGGAACGGAAGCCATCGACACCAAGCAAGAAATCAAAGAGAATCATGTCGGAAGAAACCAAGCAGCAGCAGCAACCCAAGCCAACCAGCGAGCTTCAGGACCTAGACTCGCTTTCCGATTCCGCGAACGGTTCGCGGAGGAGGAGGGACAGCTCAGCCTCCACCAGGGGGAAGAAACGTTTCGAGGAAATCTCCTCGAGAGGGCACTTACCAACCTCCTTCCTCTTCCCCTCCGGTTCTTATTCGAGGAAAGCCCAGGAAAAGTACAGCGTCGAGCTGTTCGAGACCCCAGATGAGCACTTGAAGGCCACGGCGTCTGTTGAAGACACCATGACTGGGGAGGGTCTCTCGAAGAAGAGGAAGGGCCTCAACTCTGGTGAGGGAGCGGGCATTCAAAAAACCCTCGGTTGGTGGGGAGCGTTCTTCAACATGGTAGCCTACGCCATCGCGCTGGGAGTCCTCAGCATTCCACTGGTCGCAGTCTCGCTGGGTGTGGTTCCCTTCGTCCTCTTGACGATCTTCTTCGCCTACCTCTGCTGGTACGTCGGCATCCAATACTGGAAGCTGAAGCAAAGGTTCCCGGGAGTTCAGAACCTTCAGGATGCCGGCCATCTCATGTTTGGAAAATGGGGTGGTCACTTTTTGGGCTTTGCCCAGCTGATCTTCTCCATCTTCCTCCAGGGCAACCACGTCCTGCTGGGAGCCACCGCGTTCCACATCCTCGGTTGGCATTCTTGCGCCGTCGGACTCGCTGTCGTTTTCGCTTTCATCTCCTTCCTCTTCACCTTGCCAAGGAGCTACACCCTATTCTCCATCTCTGCTTTCATGTGAGTTGATCGAGGGAGGGAGAGATGTAACCACATGAAGAGGGAGAGAGAGATAGGGAGAGCGTGCCCAAAGTAGATGGAGCATCGATCCACGTCAGATCCTTGCCCGTGGGACTTTTTTCACTGAACCTCATCACATGAATCATCGACCCCATCCATCGCACACAACCTTCTCATCTTCTTTCAGCTCCTTCACCTCGATCGTGACCGTAGTCATCATTGCCATGATCGCCTCCGGAATCTCGGGCCCGACCAACGCTCCACCCAATGCTCCGCCGATCAAGATCAAAGCCTTTGGTCCCGCCGACGGTGTCGAGGTCGACTTCCTGACTGGCTTCCTCTACACTCTCAACCTCTTCGTCAGCTTCGGTGCCATCCCAGGGTACCTCCCCATCATGTCCGAGATGAGGAAGCCGAAGGATTTCCCAAAGAGCATGGCCATCCTCGTGGCTTGTCAGATCGTCCTCTACCTCATCGTCGGTGGCGTGATCTACAACAACCTGGGTCAATACACCCTTTCCCCCTCCCTCAACTCGCTTTCCCCGACCATGTCCAAGGTCGCCTACGGCCTGGGTCTTCCGACCATCCTGATCGCGGGATGCGAGAGCGGTCAAGTTGCGGCCAAGCACCTCTACATCATCATCTTCCGTTCCAAGCCTCACCACATCCACAACTCGACAAAGCTGGGCTGGCTCGTCTGGATCCTGATCAACGTCTTCACCTGGACCATAGCCTTCGTCCTGGCCGAGTGCATCCCCTTCTTCAGCTCCTTCCTGGGCCTTGAGGCCGCTCTCTTCTGGGCCCTCTTCAACGGCCTCGCCGCCGTCATGTGGCTGTTCCTGAACCAAGGCAGCTGGTTCAAGGGCCTCAAGAACAAGATCATGTTCCTCGTCGCCTTGATCGTCGTGGCTTCCTGCTCCGTCCTGTGCGTCGTCGGCATGTGGTCTTCGGTCATTTCGATCAGGGACGCTTACGCCAAAGGCGTCGTCGGTGGAGTCTTCTCCTGCCAAGTTGGTTCGGCTTGAAGAGTGTCTCCCCATCCCGACCTCCTCTGATTCAGCATTCATCCTTCCCCAGCCGGTCCAGACTGAAAACGGCTGGTTCCTTCTCCCCCCTCCCCGCGCCTGGAACCATCTTATACATATCTTTTCATTGGACACCTTCTTTCACGGAGTCGCAGAGAGAGAGAGAGAGAGAGAGAGAGAGAGAGAGAGAGAGAGAGAGAGAGAGAGAGACCCGGGGAGGGGGAGGGTTGTGTTCGACAGTCCAGGACTCTCGCTATGCATGCATCTTTTGTACAGTGTATCAAGTAATTCAACAGCAAGACAAGCAATGGTGCGAAGAAAAAGAGAAGAAAGAGAAGAAGAGAAAAATGGCCTGTGATACGTGTGAACCATGCAACATTTTGACCAGAGTGGCGTTCTCCATCTCCCTTGGATCAAGTCTGTCTCCCCCGCGTCCATCACTCGGACTTGGAGAGAGAGAGAGAGAGGGTTGTGGTGAAGGCTGGTCAATGTGATTCCGGCCCCCAAACATAGAAAAGGAAAGGGAAAAAACCCTGCAAGAGGGGACTTGATGGTGGCTGGCAAGAGCCTTTCAGGATCCATCTCCTTATTCTGGCTCAAAGAGCCTCCCAGTAGCCGCCGAAAGCCATGGCGACAAGGGCCGCCTCCCTCCTCCTCCTTTCGGGATCCTGGATCGACCTGACCCTGAGGGCCTGCGATTCGAGCTGGGTCAGCTGCCTCTCGAAATCTGCCGTGGGGTCGAGTTCCGAACCCGTCGGATCCAAATCACCGGTCGCCGCCGTTGAGATTTCCTTGAAGCTGGAAAGGCCCATGGATCTCCTCATTCTCTCCACTTCCTCCTCGCTCGGAAGGTGGGCATCGTCCCCTTCCGCGTCAAAGAGATTCTCCTTCACCCCCTCCTCCCTCTCCTTCTGTCCGAGGTACGAGCCACCTCCAAAGGCCGGAGCCGAGACAAAGTCGTCAAAGTCGTCCTCGAAACCTTGCCCTTGGTTTTGATGCGGGATGGGTTCATCTTCCCCTTTCCTGGTCTCTCTTCCCAGCTTTTCCTGAATCGGGATCCTCGCCAAGTTCTTCTCCTCAGAGCCCTTCTTCTCACCGACGATCGCCTCTCGCGAAGACAGTTTGGGCCAGCCCGGATCCTCTCTCTCCAAGAATTCCTCCAATCTCCTCATCGCTTCAGGATCGTTCGGGAAGGGGAGGTTTGAAGAAGTGTTGGGGTTGCTGGTGGTTTCCCGCCCGAACTCGTCGCTTTTGCCTCCCGATACCGGACCTGAACATGGGCTCGGGGTACGGTCGAAGGAGGCCAGCTTGGCAAGAAAGGCTCTGGCTAACGCTTCGTCTTGCTCGTTTGGCATGACGGATACAGCCTTGTCGCTGAAAGGGGTTTCTTCCTTCGCCGTTGCGGCGGTACCGCTTGACAATGGTCGTGAATCCCTTTCGGTACCCGAGCGAGCGATGTATATGTCCTTCTCCCTTGTCTCGCTCTCTCCTCTTTCCACACACTCCTCATCACCTCGACATTCCCCTCCTCCTTCCTCACCTTCCTCCTCCTTCCAATCCGAAAACCCCACACCGCCTCGGCTCCAGAAGACCTCTTGCGAAAACCTGACGTTGACGTGCACGTCATCATCCATGTCCAAAGCGCTTGCTCTGCCACCCACAAGGACGGCCTTCCTCCTCTTGCTTGAATTCGCCAGACCGTCGTCGTTGGGGACCATGCAAGGCCACATGTAGGTCATGAGCGACTCCCGGATCCTGTCCAGCCCCCTTTCCTCCTCGGCCCCGGCCCTGATATCTTCTATCCTGCCTACGACACTTCGACCTTCAGACTCGTAAGCATCCCCGAACCGGTCGACCAGGAAATCACCTTCTCCTGCTCTTACTCCTCCAACTTCGTCCTCACCTGGGCTCGACGAAACTTGTGCCAGATTCTCCTCCTCCTCATCATCACTGTCATCATCTTCTTCGATAGAAAGATCGACAAACTCCCAGCCTTGCTCTGCGTAGAGCTCGATGAGGTCCTCCGCGCTTGGCTTTCCCTGCGCCACGGCTTTTCCTGGCTGAGAGAGGTAGGAATCGCCTTCCACGGTGAGAGGCTCCAGAGGAGCAGGGGATGAGAGGCCGATGACGAGCGAGATCTCCATGTCGAAGCCGGTGATCGAAAGCCCGCCTACGCTTTCCTCAACACCTATTCGCGATAGGAGACCCTTGTGGTGACTTGTGGGCTGTGTCACCATCATCCAGAGAACGGTGTCCGTAGCATTGAGGGAAGGGATGCGAAACGGAGAGAGGGGGTTACTTGGTTGGTCTTTTGGTCGCAGGGGCACAAAGGGTAGAGGGGAAGGTCGCTCGATCGATGGAAACTCACCAGATCCCTGTCGACGACCAAGATCAGAGCGGGCACGCTACCCAACTCCAGACCACCCTCTTCGCCTTTCCTCCTCGCTCGCCCCTCCCCCTCTCTTCGCCCATGCGAGGTGGTGTAAGAAGCGGCGTCATCCCCCAGGATTACAACCCGATCCTCAAAATCCTCACCACCGTCTCCTCGCTTGTCGTCCTTCAACGCCTCAAAAACATCCCTACTGCCGCCGTTTCTTCCGCATCTCGCTCCCGGTCTGGTGCCCTTCTTCTTCGTCTTCCCTCGTCCGACATCCTGACCTGGGATCAAACTCTGGACGAGGCGAGGGTGGAAGGCTTTGATTTCGACGTTGGCTTGGTAGTATCGATTGGAGATTCGGTATGGTAGCTTGAAGGAGGAGGCGGAGGAGGAGGAGGAGACTGCTGCCACATGGTGGTTGGTGGGTGCCACGTAGTGGAAAGAGCTGGACCCGTCGTCCTCGTCGTCCTCCACTTCACCCCCTCTGCTGCTCCCCCTCCTGTCTTCGTCCCCACCTTGATCATCCTCTTCCTCTCCTTCACCAACGATCGCTGCGAGGAACGTTTCGTCAATTCATGCTCGTGAAACAAATTCGTTTCCCACCGAGGTCGGGGGGGGGGGGGACAGGACGCTTCGATTCCATTCGCGCAATGGAGCGATGGGCTTTTCGGCCTACTCACACTTTATCAGCGCTTTGGTCGTATTCCAGATGGTTTCGAGGCTCCTCGAGTTGGGGACGGAAGCGGAGAGGAGAGGGAGGACAAGGATGGTGTTCTCGTCGTTAGAATCATCTGTCTGCTGCTCCTTTGGCTCGGTATTATCAGCTGGCATTGTGGCTAGCTGGTTCGAGGGCGAGCGAGATGACATGATCAAGCGTGGTTGGATGGGAAGTTTGACTGTGGTTAGGGAGGAAAAGCATACATCCCTTGAGTGAGGGGTTCAATGGTAAGTCGTCGAAGAGGATGACGGGAGGAGGGACTCTTCTTCTTACATACTTGGTGCAAGCGGCGCGAGCTCACTTCTTCCGAACCCAACCCAAAGCCGGCTTTCACCACATCATCCACTCACACCAAAAACAACAGACACACATGCACAGGCCAACCACCAAGCTACCCCTCCATCAGGTCCGCCATCAGCCAACATGTGATGGGAAAACTCGTTCCTCATCCTCATTTCAAACCCAGGCAGGTCCTACAAACATCGACAAAAGCATTCCGAGACGAGGCGAGGCAAAGACACAGGATCAAGGCAACAGGTGAAAACCAAAGACAAGCTCGAAAGGGATCAAAGCAATCCAAACATCAGAGCAGTTCAGAACGGGTAAAACAAGGGGGAAAAAAGAGGAAAAAAGAGGCTTCATCACAAAAAGCTTGTGCACTCTTTCTTTCCGTCTTTCTTCCTCTTTTTTTCTCTCCTTGAAACTCGCTTTTCCTTTTTTGATTAGCTAGTCTTCAGGCTGAGGCGTGGCTTCGGGAGCCTGCAAACTCGCCTTGGTCGCCACCCTGAGTCTGGCTACTGACATTCAGTGCGCACTGAGCCAGCATCTCAGTCACCGACTTCTCGATGGGCGTGTACTTGATCGCCAAATCCTTTTCCGTGGGTCCAGTGTCATACTTATTGGGCTTTTCCTTGTGCTGCGACGAGAATCCGGTTTCAAGGTCAAGTTCATGATTGCAGTTCGTGTCGTAAGGTAACAGCAATAATCCTCCAACGCCTCGTCTTTGCGACTCGAGGTGGTGGTACTGTGGGATAGCTCAGAAGTCCCTAGACCGACCGTGCTTACCTTTTCAGCCTTGACCTGTTCCGATGGAGCGATTCCGGCGATGTCTCGCGCCCATTGGATCATCTGAAGAGACGACCAAAAGTAAGGTCAGACCCAATGTCCATCTTTCCTGCTTGTTTGAGATTTGGTCTGATGGATACGTCTCGCGCCCAGATACTCACGTCGGCATATGTGTACTAGATTGTGGATCGATCCCGGGAGCACAGGGTGAAGTCATGGGAGCGAGCGGTGAGCCTCAAGTTGGGGGTCTCCTTTCAGTGCTGTCCTCGTCTGGCCCGCTGTACTCACGTAGCCGGCAGTGAGGATGTACCTCTTCATCTTGGCCTCAGAGCTCTGTAGGCATATGCATGCAGCATGGGCGACATCCCTTGCGTCGACAAAGCCCATATCGGCGATTGGGCAACACTCTTTACCGGAAAGGGCATGGCAAATCATCTTGTTAGGACCGCGAGCGCCGACGGGGATGACTTCGGGGCCGACAACATAGCTTGGCAGCAAGGCGACCATTTCGAAAGGTGGCTTGTCAGGGATGCTGTGGACAAAGTCCCATGCAGACTTCTCTGCGAGGGCACTGATAACAGGCAAGGTCGGAGGCATGAGCATTCAAGTCACTTCTACCTTTCCCATCCCGGGGCGCAGACAACGAGCGACCGGATCACCTTCCGAAGGGAAAACGGAGGATAACCTACTTGCAAGCTTGGAAGAGCTCATGAACATCGGTGATTTTGGCAGCGTCCTCGCGAGTGATGCTCTAGGGATGATTTCAACACCGTGCAAGGCTCGACTTGTCAGCAATGGCAGCGAACTAAGCCTTCTTTCCCTGGTTGCTCGTCACGGTGTTGCATCCTCACCAGCCAAGAATCCTGGGCGCGAAAGGGGGGTGAGTTAGAGATCAAGGGTCCAGCCCGGACGGAGCACCCGACCTTCAGTAAGCATACATGCCAGGAAAAACTGGCAACCGAGGCGGACAGAGGAGAGGTTCTCTTACCTGGTTGTAGACGTGGCCAGAGGTCTTCATCACGTCTCCAAGAGCATAGCAGTTTGAGATGATGCAGACCTTCTTCACGGTGCCAGCCTGCTGAGCGCGGCGCAGCATGCACTTAGTGCCGTCGATCGAGGGCTTGAGCATGTCCTCCTCGGCATTTCCCTTGAAGTGGTTCGGGTTCATCGCGACAGGGTGGATCAGGTAGACAGCATCTAGGTCCCAACCGCCAGATGCAAAGTGAAAGAGGAGGCAAGATGATAAGGGGCACCAAGAAAAAGAAAAAAGAAAAAAAAAGAAAACCCAAAGCAAAGGAGCAACCGTCACCGTGGCCAACTGATGAGTCCAGGAACTGAGCAATCGACATTTCGCCCTCGACTCACCGTGAAGAACCTTGTGGCAGGCATCGTCGTCGCACATATTGCTGCATACAATCACCTCGAGACGACTCGTGGCCTCTGGCATTCCAGAGAAGGCCTTGCGGATCATATTGGCGCCACTCTCGTCGTTTGCGACGGCACGAACCTTGGCATGGTGCTTGAGCAGCATGCCAATGGCGTGCGCACTGAAATGAGCTGTCAAGGTTGCAAAAAAGGCAGAAGGAGGACACGTCAGGACGAGGCATTCTCGCGGGAGGGAGGCAAGAAGAGAGAAAAGAGAATGGTGAAAGAAGTAGTGGCAAGTCGGTTTTGTTCATCCCCCCGCCCTCCCTCTAGCTCACATTCAGCCTGGCTGACGACCACAAGCTGGCTTGGGTCAAAGTTCTTCTCCATCTTGCCCGTCACGATCGAAGCGATGTCGTGCATGGCGCCTTGAGCGGCCGAAGCTGCGCCAGCGATGATCGAAGTCATTGGTAAAACCGGGCCTGTAGAAGAGCGACTGGTTCTGCTTTTAGCGGTCGTCTTGCTTCTCCCACAGAGGCGATTTGTTTGAATCCTCTCTCACACTGGCTTTCGTCTTGTCTGAGTTTTATTTCTTTCTCTTTCCCTTTTTGGATCGTTTGGCGAGTTAGGGGAAAACGGGAGGAGTGTCAAGGTGGGTTACTTCTTTTTTCTTTCCTTTCCTTTTGGAACAAATAGGATTTTGAGACGCTGGAGAGGGAGTGAGTGGTGGGCGTTGAAAAGAGTGGCGACGACCTCCTCCGTCAATGATATTTATACCATGTGTGAATACCGATGCCCCATGGACCAACTTTTTTCGCTTGTAGGCTAGAGACTCGACTCATAAACTGCATCTCGACTGACCGAGTTGGACTGAATCACCTGCCGGTCGTAAGATCCCATGATGCCCCCACTTCAGCTCACTCTACTTACTCAAAGACTCTGACTGGTCAGACTTGTCGGCTGCCTCAAGGACGCATAATTACGATTGGGGCTTGTCGGTTGACTCAACTCTGTTCCCTCTCTTTCGTCTCTCGCAGCCGGAATGGTTGACTCAGGTCGCTTTGGGAGGGAGAGGTCTCCGCCAGTCGCTCAGGCGGCCTCTCTCTGCCTGTGAACCGCGAAGAAGCAAGTCGAGTGGTGGGAGGGGGAGGAGGGAGAGGTGGGTGCCCATCTCTCTGGGTTGCTTTTTAGACCTCTTGCGTAACGGCCTCGAGACTTGGCGGTGAGTGAGGTCATCAAGATCGGTAGGAGCCTATCTTCGCTCAACTCATGATTGCCAGACTTTGATGGCAACTGGAGCCTTTGTGTCTCTTCCCTCTCCCCTTTTCCCGGTCTCCTCTCTCTCTCTCTCTCTCTCTCTTCCCCTCCACCTCCCTTTCCACCCTCCCACCCTCCCCGCCCCCCGTCCAACACATCAACGTCACTCGGCTAGACTGCGAAAGTTTCTCAGAGCCCATAAAGATGTTGGCGATAGGAACGAGAGGTCAGCGTATGATACTCGATGAAATCACTCCTGAACCTGTGACTCAGAATGTGAGTGTGGGGAGCTCCGAATGCTCAAAAGTTTCAAGCTTTTTCAAAGTCGTGACCCTTGGATCCTACTGTTTCCGGGTCAATGACCTCGGAAATCCTGTGAATGTTGACATCATCCCTCCCTTTGAAAAGGACTGACCTGACTTGGCCTTACACCTAAAAGGGGGGACCTGGTGGTCAAAAGTTCCCCGAGAGACGAGGACGGTAAGGTCCGGCCCCGATGACCAATCCAACAAAAAAAAAAAACAGAAAGGAAAGGGAAGAGCAGAAGGAAAAGGTAAGATAAAGGAAATGGAGAGGAAAAGAGGGGACGAAGTAAGCTTGTGATGAAAGGGAGAAGGGGTAAGATGCGAAATGGCAGAGGGCAAAGCCATCGTATGCGGTCAGAGAAAGAAAGATTGAGAAGGAGCTAGTGTGTCAGTGAGCCAGTCATGAGAAGGTGATGAGTGTGGCGGGTCGAATCACGATCCTCTTTTGTCGTGACAACCCTCGATCCCCCCCCCCCCCTTTCCAGGGATGATCTCACATGCCAAAAGCAAAAAGAGTCAGATCCAGAGACAGAACTTGTTGTGAGTCCTGATGATGATTCAGTGATTGTGATGGTTTGAGCCTGAGATCGAGTCAGGATTTGAGTGCATCGTATCGTATACTGAAATACATAGAAGGTTCTTGCAACCATCGTCTTCCCGCTCGGCCCGGCTCTTTCCCCCTTCGAAGGGTCACCACTTCTGCCGGCCCACAAGGAGTTGAAACCAGGCACAGAGAAGAAGGCTGGCTGGACTTGGGGTCAAAAGACCTTCGATCTGGTAGTTACTGAAAAGGGAGAGGGAGAGAAAGAGGGTGAGGGATGGGCAGTGGCAGGACTGAAGAAAGGATGGAGGTGAGATCTCCATCATCTCGCTCGGGGGACTCTAGTTTCCCCTTCTTCACTTTATTTTCAGGTTCTTTACCAGGCTCTCCCTTCTTCGGAAAAGATCCTCTGCTGTACGCTGTCAACTTTTTTGTGCCCTCGAGGTTGGGCACCTATCCCCAGATTTCCCCACTTCTCCTTCATCGCCTCTACCGCGTCCTGACCGCCAGTGGCGGCGGCTGCCAGCCACCTCCCGGACGCGCTCCTGCTCGCGCTCGAGAGGCCGCCTGGCGGCTTACTGTAGCCAAACGAGGCGGCGTACGACTCTGGGCTCTCCTCCTTGCCACTCGCCACCTCCTTCGCCACCCTCCCTATCCGGTTCGTCACCCGGAATGCGAATCCGACGCAGACCCAGATCCCGCCGAGGACGCCGGCGAGCCTGACGAGGAACTCGGTCAAGGTCGTGCTGCGCTCGTGGATGGTCATGGTGAGCGGCTCGATGTCGTACTTGATAAAGATGCCAGGAACGCCCTGGCCATGCTGGATGACCCTCGTGTAATCCGTGACACTGTACTGGTTGGTCTTCAGCTTGCGCCCCCTGGCGTCGATGTAGGTCGTCGGCACGACAGAGACAAAGTACTGGAAAACAGCAAAGTCTGCGAAATGGGGGGAAGATAAAGGAGAGGAATGTCGATAAGGGATGAGGCGGGGCGGGGCAATCTAGGCGAATCGAACTCTACTCGAAAGATCTCCTTCTCCGATAGCATGTTCGGCCACTCACGTTCATTAGTGACCTCGACACTCGAGTCGAGAGGTTGGGCTATCTCCGGAAAGTAGGGGCCAAAACTGAATTCGTGAACGACGTGGGATAGGTTCATCACTGTAGGGAATCAAGAGGTCGAGAAGACAAACGAGCAGGGAGAAAGCAGTGGAATCGTCAGTCCAATCAAATTGACCATCACTTCAACATAGGTCAGCAACAACTCGTGGTCGTGCGTCTTGCCCAGACTGGTCATCACGGGCAGTAAGTGGACTCACATTCGTGTGCCGTGTGCTCCCAGCTCCAGTAACCGTGGCCCAATGTGGTGATGTGAAGGTTTCCGGTCACCCTCTTGACCTCCATGCTCCCGTAGATCCGGCAGGCGGGCCCATCCTGGACAACATGGTCGGTCTTTTGGAAGGCTGGCTGGAGGTGAAACTTTTTGTTCTGAGGCTTTTTCCGGAAAGAAGGTAGGCGTGACTTTTTCTTAGCGGCATCGATCGTCTTCTGGACCGAGAGGTCCCTGGTGGGGACCGAGTCGAGCCTTCCGGCGTGGCCGATCTCGAAGGTGGTGCCATCCTTTGCGAACTCGGACTCGGTGATGTGGAGCCTGTCTCCCACGGCGTCCCTGACGTCGATGGTGAGGTAGTGACACTTCATGGCCACGGTGAGGTCGAGGTTGACCTGCATGTCGTGTTCGACCCTGTCATCCACGGAGAAGGAGTAGGACCTCTCGCCGTAGAGGTAGGAGGTGACATCGTTCCAGATGAGACAGATGAGAAGGAAGGATACGAGGAGCGTTAATAGGCCGCCCTTGGAAGATCTCTCGGTGTAGAGGGGCCGTGTCTGTAGAAACGAAGGGAAGGTTTGGTCAACAATTGGCAGATTCAGTGGTTCGTCTCTTCCCTAACCCTTACTTCTATCCCCTCGACTTGGTTGTTGGGCGACGCAACGAGTCGGATGAAAGGATCTTCGGGGCTTACCTTGGGGAAAGCGTCGAACTGCCTGATCTGAGAAAGAGAAGTGGAACGAGTGGAAAGAAGGAAGAGGAGGGAGGAAAAGAGGCATGATATGGAAGGGGGAAGTGAGATAAGGGCTCGAGGTGTGGCAACGGAGAAAGTGGATGATCGGATGTTGGGAAGGGACGATGGAGACACACCTTAGGCAGCTTGTCGAGAGTGTCCAGCAAATCCGCCATGATTCCTGGATCCGAAGATTGTCGTGCAATGATGTGATTGGGGAGAGGTGTCGGGTGACCACCGGATGTGTTGAGCGATCCACCCTGCGAAGGGGAATGTGATGAGAAGAGGGAGGCTAGGTATCGAGCTGATGTTGTCTATGGTACGTGGGCCACACCTTCGTACATGGGAAAGACTGAGGGAAGAGGCGGAAGGAGGAGAGGGGAAAGGGAAGGAGTGGAAGAAGAAGGAGCGGAAGGAGAAGCGGTAGGAAGGAGCGGAAGAGGGAGTAGACGACCAAGATGGATGGAGTGGGGGAGGGAGGGTTGGATGAGTGCGACGTTGGGCTGCCCTGCTTGGCTGGCGGCCGAGAAGACCAGTCACGACCCAACCTCCTCCTTCTCTTTTCACTCTTTGCTCCTTGGTCCGTGAGCAAACAACCCAACTCCACCCACTCCACCCCATCCAGGTACATGGGTCCTTGAACGAAACGTCCAATTGAGATGATGATTCACACTCCATGCTGATAAGAGCATGTCGGCCTCGTAGTAAGTCCTCCTCCCTCTCCGCATTCACACACACACAGACACGCACACACCCCACTTACTTGCCTTCTTTCCCTTTCCATCCCAGTGTTCCCTACCATCATGATGCAATTTCCCAACTACGACCACGAGCCGTCCATTCCGATACATAGGCTAGACCCCACCCAGCCCTTGGAGGACATCTCGGCCTACATCCAGTCCTCGCTCCACCCAGAGCTCCAGTTCGAGTACAGGCTCACCCACTGCCTTCCCACTCTCTTCCAGCACGATCAACACCTGGAGAACAGGATCATGGCTGCCTTCCTCTGTCACTACCCTTACAGGAAACTCACCTCGAACCACGACTGCCAACCGTTCAGGCAACCTTTCCAACTCCTCCTCGCCACCCACTCCTCCTCCCCTCCCTCCTCTTCCTCTTCATCTTCCTCCTCCTCTCAGCTCGATTCTGGCCTTGACATTGGAACCTCCAACCCCTTGCCCCCGCTCCTCCTTGAGGCCATCAAATGCCTCTTGGAAGGAGACGAGCAAGACTGCAAGAAGCTCGCCTCCACCTCAGCCTCCGACTTTGTTACCAAGGGTCGCAAGGCCGAGCCCACCCCTCACCTCTCCGCTCCCCTTGCTCTTCTCTCATCTTCCTCTCCCAATCCTCTCCTCTCCTCCTTTACATCCTCCAATGATGACTCTTCCTCCGCCGCCCCAGCAACCAAACCATCCCCCGTGACGGGTGACAACGATAAGGATGTGCTCCTCCTCCTCGAATCTACCAGTCGTATCTTGACCATGGCCGAGCAGAGGCATCTCCTGAACCGCCTGCAACCAAAGCTTATCACCGATCGGATAAAAGGGCAATTTTCGGCGGCTGAAGGAGCAAGATGGCCCGAGGCGGCCCAAGAGGATGATTGCCATAGGCAATCCCTCAGAGTTTCCGACCACCTCCAACCTCGGGATCTGCCATCGATCGCCCTCCACAACCCGCTCGTAGCGATCGAGTCCATCTCGAGACTGTGCGCAGAGGTTCTTGGCAACAGTGCTGGGGATTCCGGGAAAAATGAAATGGGGCCTTACTTCTCGTCCATCTCTTCACTCCCACCTTCGCTTCGGTCCTTTGATCTGATGATCAGGCTCCTCAAGTCCAGAGCGCCGGCACCCTTGGGCCTTCTCTCTCGCCCTCCATCTTCCCACTCTCCACCTGGCAGCCAGCACGATCTGGGCATCAGAGGCGGCAAGGCTCTAAGGACGACCGTCTCGGCCCTCACCAGGACCCATACCCTCGGAAGGTTTTTGACCAATTGCATCTCCCACCTTGAGAGTAGGGAGAAGGAGGAGGAGGATCTGCTACTGGAGGAAAGGAGGGAGGGACATATACCGGAATCGATACCGGATGACCTAAGGGGTCTGGTGGAGCAGAAGCTAGGAAGGGAGGTTGGCAACTTTGTTCAATTCGTCAGGGCGCTCATCAACTCGGCCCTTATCTTCCCTCCTGACCTGGCAGAGATCAGGAGGCAGGTGGATGGGCAGCAGCAGCAGCAGGGTAGTGGGGACGGTCTGCCGCTGCACGAATGCCTCGACAAGTTGGAGGAGGAACTTCAGACGGGGACCGATGCCATGTTGATAGAGCTGAGGCACTTTGCTCTTAGGTTTGGGAGGTACAGGGAAGGGGCCAGACTGTTCGGTGAGCTCAACTCGTTGGGTTGAGGACTGCCTTACGTGAAGTGGTTGGGAAGGCCGCACTCAAGGTCTGACAAACCCTGACGATTCATCGGTCAAGGATGCTCAAGATGGAAACCCCACTCACACACACACACACATATGGGCACCACACATTGCCCCACTACTCGTGTATCCGCATCTGCGTTCATGTCTATGGTGCTGCTTGACTGCCTCTATCATCTATCCTACATCAAAGGAGGTTAAGGGTGTCTAGCAAAAGTGCTAGCGGCCGAAATGGGGAGAATCGGAGTGAGGAATGCTGGGTGCCGAGACCGATCTTCCTTGCAAGGGCGTCCTCCGACTACCTTGTGTGTATGTTGTACACTAGCGGTGGGGAAGGTCAAAAGGGGAAATGAAGGGCAAAAAGAGAAATGAAATGTATTCGATCTGTCTTTTACAGCGACCAAACCCGGAATTTTCCTTCACCTTCCTCCTTTGTTGGGGAGAAGGAAGGCAGATTGAGGAGGGAAAGGTGGGCGTGGTTTCTTTCTAGACCTTGGACTTGTTGGCCAGACCAAGACCCGAGACGACCTCCTGGACGCCTTGCTCGGTACCGACGTTGGAGACCGGCTCGTTCCTGCCCAATTGGGACATTTGGAAGACGCAGGCGGGGATGGCGAGCTCTGCCGGGAGGCTTGGGTGGGTTTCGATCGCTCTCTGACTCTTGGCCTCGAGGAGAGCCTTGACCAGCTCGGGTTCGCCCGTCAGGGGCCTGGCCATGCCGACAATGTCGCAGGATCGCTCGGCGATGGCCTGCGCCATGGCGGAGGAGGAGCGGAAACCGCCCGTGACAGCCAGCTTGGCCGTCGTGAGGTGCGGTCGGATCCTGTCGGCGAACTCGATGAAGAAAGACTCCCTCTTGATGGTCGACTCCTTCTTGTGCTCGAAGGCCCTCGACTCGTACGTCCCGCCGGAGAGCTCGATGAGCTCGACGCCAGCCCTCTCGAGCCTCTTGGCCATCTCCATCGAGTCATCTCCGTCGAAACCACCTTCGGCGAAGTCGGCCGAGTTGACCTTGATGGCGATGATGAACCTTTCGTCAGGGACCGCCTGCCTGATGGCCGAGATGATCTCGAAGATGATCCTCGACCTGCCGTCGAGGTCGCCGCCGTAGGCGTCCGTCCTCTTGTTGATCCTCGGCGAGAGGAACTGGGACAGGAGGTAGCCGTGGGCAGCGTGGAGTTGGATTCCGTCGGCGCCGGCCTCGTAGAGGACCTCTGCGGCGAAGGCAAACCTTTTGACGATGTCCTTGATCTCCTCCACCGTCAACGGTCTCGGCTTGCCGAACTTCATCCCCATGGCGGGAGCGCACTGGACGTCCGAGGCCGAGACGGGGACGTCGACGATCTCTTCCGAGGTCTGCCTTCCGGCGTGGGTAACCTGGGCGATCACGATGGATCCGTTGGCTTTGGAGGCCTCCATGACGGGTCGGTAAGCCTTGACGTAGTCGTCCTTCCCCGCGATCGTGTAGTCAATGCAGGCGTTCCTCTTGGCCTCCGGATACCTCGCGTCGCAAGGGATGTTGCCCAGGACGATGGTCCCGATCTCGCCCTTACCCCAGGCCTTGTACAGGTTGATGTAGGCTTCTGTGGGCCAGCCTCTCTTGTTGAACTCGGAAGGATCGTCCGACCATGTGCATAGCCTCTCGGTCATGGCAGACTTCAAGGTTGGGTTGGGCGCCTTAAGTCCCGAGCGGAACTCTACAGGCTTGTTGAGGATCTCTATCGGTGAAACCATCTTTTCTATCTTTGAACTTTGACTCCGATCCAGGTGAAAAGGGGTTGAAAGAAGGGCAAGGGGGGGATATGCAGTGTAGGAAATTGGAGATGTTGTAGGGTTTTGTGCCTATGGGGGGTTTTCTTTGTCACGAGAATGAACGATGAACCAGCACTTGATTTTATAGCAGGTGGGAAGGGGAGGGGGGGGGGGGGGTTAGATGATCCACTTCGGGGATTGTCGAGAAGGAAGACCGGGGATAAGGAATGAGTTGGGAAGACCGGCCGGATCTTGGGAGAGAACTGACACCAGACTTGTCAGGCATGCATGCACTTATGCATTCGTAGATCGCGACGACGACATGACGCAACAAGGGAGCGGGGGAAGGGGGGAGTGGACGGGGAAGCAAGTCATGGAAGGAACCGAGATCCTGATTTGGATTCGATTCGATTCGATCCCACCGTGTTTCGTGTTCGTTTTTTTTTCCACCCCATTTCTTCCGATTCGAGTGGAGGCAAGTGTAAGATGATGACAAGCGGAGGAGCTTTTCTTGACGGACGGCAGGCAGCACAAAGGAGATTCGGGTCGATTCAAGTTACAACTGTCGCATTACCCACCAAATCCTTTCTCGACGACTGAAAAGCCTTTCGTGACCACTCGACTCATTCACGTCCACCTGTCCTCCAGAAGGAAAGCCGAACTAGGACGTGGAGGTAAGCGCAGCTTGAACTACCGCCTGTCCGTCTTCGGTGTTGAATAGAGGGAGGTAGGGTGGGAAGGGAGTGAGTGAGGAAGTGTAGAGAGAGAGAGGGAGAGAGAGAGAGAGAGAGAGAGGAGAGAGGGTGAGATGAACGAACCTTCCTTCCATGCGCTTCCATTTCAGTCGCTCATGCAGAACCCTTTCACATTCCCTCTTCGTTTCATTTACCCGAAAAGTTGACCCGGACCGGCCATTGTAGAAGTAATGATCACCCGATTTCATCTTGCACGTTTCATGACTCGCCCGATCCCCGACGACTTTTCTTCCATATTTGTTTGGTTTTCCTTTTTTTTCTTTTCCGTCCCCCCAAACTCTTGCCCAAGATCATCTCTCCCTTCATATCAACGGGCCCAAGGTGGTATCTCTCTGCCATCACTCTCCCATCCTCCTCTGGCCCCCTCGAACTTGGAAGGCGAACAGACGGAGACCAGAGTGTGCCAGCAGACTGGTGGGGTCATTCAACTTGGAAGGAGGAGTGGGACCAAGTATCGTCAGCACGGCAGGCATGAATGTTACACGGATGATGCCTTGCAGTCTATGAAGGATGTTTGTGTATCTGCACTTTCGCAAAGGTAACGGAATCTGGCAAGAACGTTACCGTGTCGCTCTGCACGCGCAAGCTGTCATGTCCCCACTCCAATCCGCACTACGAGCCCCTTCGCACACCACTTTTCATCCTGGCAGCTTCCAGATCCTTCAACCATTGAGGCTTGAGCCTCTCCTTTTCCATCCTCGCCCTGATATCCCTGTGCTTGAACCCTAGCGTCTCCTCTGTGTAGCACGAGAGGGAAAGGAAAGAAAGAGTGGAAGGATAAGAGATTGGTGCTCGAACAAAGAGACATCCGATCTACCCGAGATGGGGTGACGACGGACGAGAGGAAACGTAGGGAAGGATTCAACCCCTTTTTCCACTCACCGACAACCGAGCCCTTGGAGGCGTCTGTTGCTGTCGTCGTCTTGAGGATAGCGTTGTCCACATTCCAACCCGTCCTCTGGATGCAGGCCAAGGACATTCTCGTGCCGAGTGCCTTCTCGACACCCTCGATGAGGTACCTCCTGTTTTCTCGGTAGCCTTGCGACAGTCTCTGGATGTGAGGCGAAGACCAGTTGATGTACTTGCCCAGGCCCGATACCTTGTCTGGGTGGGATTCCGACGAGACCTTGCCTTCCGAGTTCCTCTCCCGCACCACCCGGGAGAGCCACGCCTCCTTCTCTTTGCTCTCAAACGTGGACCAGTCGACCGATCCAAGCAGCTCCACGCTCCTCTCACCGGCGATTCTCCCCATGACGGAAGCGATAGCTTTGGCCTCGGTCAGGACGTTGGACAGGTCGTCCGAAAAGTCTTCCGAACTCCTTTTGGAATTCATTTCGATCGCCTTCCTCTGATCTTGCGCCGTCTTGGCCTCTTTCATCAGCTTGTAGTCCGAGTTGGCCCTTTCCACGCCCTTCCTTTCTCTGAAAAGTTTCAGGATCTCTGTCAGCGAGGTGGTCACGGGCGCGAAAGGGTGAAAAACGATGTTTTGGGTGCGGAGTGGAAAATGCTCTTTGGCGCTCCATGTCCAGGGATCCGAATTCTCCATTTCGCAGATGTGCGTCCCATCTGGCAGTGGGTCAAGGAGGAATGGTAGGAATGCTGTCAGAGCATTTACGAATCAACCCTCTGAAGCTGCAACCCCGCCCCCCCCCCCTTCCTCTCTCTCCCGCCATCCCGTGGATCCTGGGAAAAGAAACTCACCTGAATCCCACGCTCCAATGACGCACGTAAAGGTCTTCTCATCTCCTTCCTGGTCGGTGTAAGTGGCCTGTCCAAGATGAATCGGTACCATGACCGGGTAGGACGCGAAAAGACCGAGCTTGAGGGTGCTGCCTTGGAACGTGATCGGCCTTGTCTCAAAGTCCTCGTGGAGGCCCAGACCCTTCACTTTTGCCGACCACGAATGATCTGTACTGCTCTGGTCAAAGTTCAATACGTCGGAAGGAGCTTTCTTGAGCATTTCGGGGAGGAAGAGAGGAGAGACAGTGAAGGGCAAGACCTCGATCTCGCCTTTGATTTCAACGTCCTTGGGTTTCAGGTGGACGGACGGCTTCCAAGGCTCAAAGTGTGACAGGTCTGTGGTGCGTATTTGGCGCGTGTTGCTGGGCCGCTTCCCATCTGACGGCGTCGGCAAAGGGCACATGGGCATGGTGTCCATCGGCTTCCAGGCGTGAGAATGCCCAGGGAAACTTGAGTGGATGAGGATGAAGCTGGCGTCGGCCCTGCCTTGCTCACCGCTGCACTTGAGCTCGAATTCGGCATCGATGATCCAGACGGGAAGATAGACCGATCGCAATGATTTACTTTGATCATAGTTGCGAGCGTTTTCCCCCCTTTTAAACAATTTATCATACATGAAAGCTGCGCGGCGATACACGGAGGAGAGCCTATCCGGAAGCATTCTTTCCTCGAGGTTTGCCTCAAAGAGCCTTTCGGCGTATTCGGTCGACATCTTGAAAGGAAGGGCCTCGACTTTTGGCTGACTCTTGGTCTTTGGCGAGAGATTGCGCGAGGGGAATGGAGCTGATTCTGACGTCGTTGGCGTTCGATGATGGCTGGCGATTTGCTTGATGGATCTCGGTGGTCTGGATGGCGCTGATGAGGGGCGCCAGCTGGATGAGGAGAAGTGTATTGATCGGCATGATGGCCAGCTGAAGGATTTTAACAAGGCCGAGCAATCCGATCTATGGTGAGTCTGCTGCTTACCCCTCCTTGTCCGAGTGGCTTGAGGTTGCAGCAAGGCTGCTGACCTGCCCAAGCTGGCGACATGGTTGTAAACACCGACCCTGCTCACAAGTGAGGCCGACGTCCTGAACATTGAAGGATGACGGGATCACCCCATGCGAGTTCCAACTGTTCACGTAAAGTCGGGAGCAGGTTGGGAAAGAGATGTAGCTAGATTGAGATGGTGGAGGAAGGTGTAGGCGAAGAAGGGAAGGTCTGGGATGGCACGGCGTGGTGTGGTCTGGTGTAATTTCAGAAGAAACCTAAAGCTTAGTCAGCCACCAGCCTACTTCTCCACTTTTCTTTTTATTCTACTTTATACTCCATTCCGGCCCCTGGTAGGACGGATGGTGATTCGATTGGGTCTCCTCATGCCAACTGATGGCTTGGGGCCGATATGATACTCTCATAGTCCATGCTTGATCCTTCATCGACTGGCTGCATTCACCTTCCCACTCGACTCTCATCAGCAGTCACTCCAAGGTATACGTCCAAGTCGCTCCGACGCCCACTTAGACTGGCCCTGGTCGCTATCCGCCATGCCATCAAAGGAGATCATCCATCTCTCCTTCGGCCCCGTCTCTAACCACATCACCACCCACTACTGGAACGCCCAGCAGTCCTACTTCACCTACCACGACTCGGCTGCTATCCGGAAAGACCAGGATGACCAGGATCAGCAAGAGACCCTCGTGGACCACGATGTCTCTTTCAAAGCAGGCATCAGCCCATCAGGTGATGACACGTACAGCCCGAGGACCCTCATCTTTGATACACGTCAAGAGTTTGGTAGCATGACCAAGATCAATCCCCTCTACGATCCCTACTCTGAAATTCAAAGTGGTGACCACACAGAAGATCAACCAGCCGAGCTCGGTCAATTAGCTTTGACGACTTGGTGAGTACTTTCGCTCCATGCTTGCTTGATTTCTTCTCTGACCAATGGCTAAACTGAGACAAGTCCCAGAAAGATTTTGACCTGATTATACACCACTGCCTAACTACTGCAGGAGGAGATCAGCTCAGGTCGAGAGGGCCTCCAATAGGATCCCTGTCAGCTCGTACCAGAAGCGGTTGGAACTGGAAGACCAGGGTTACGACCCCGAGTCTGAGGACGAAGAGGACACGTACTACCTTGACTCGCAAGACGAGGATGACCTCGACAGGCAAGGCCAAGGACACGAGACCTCTATCACCGCTTCAGATCCCTCGCCAAAGTCGGTCGATGCTCTTGCCAATCTTCCTAGAAAGAGGCCGGCCCCAAGATACAGGTTTTGGTCTGATTTTTCAAGAGTCTACTACCACCCCAAAAGTCTGATCCATGTCGGAGGTCAATTGATGGCCCCCATGGAGGGATCCTTCAATGTCGGGGGTCAATATTCCGAGGATAGTCAGGATGGTAGGACGAGGTTTGACACTATTGAGCAAGGCTACGAGATTTTTAAGGCCCTTGAAAAGGTATTTCGTGCCTGCCTGCCTACCCATCCCAAAAGCCAGCGAATCCGGTGGACGCTAATGCTGTTGCGATCTCTTTCTTTGTCACGAATCACGAACAGGAACAAGACACCATGGATGAAAACTTGAGGTGGTTCGCCGAGGATAGTGACTTGCTACAGGTGAGCTCGTGAAAGAGCTTCCCCTTTCGAATGTAGGTATGACTGATGGCATACAGGCTGACTCTATTTTGTGGTTGATCATGGGATTCAACTCACCTTCACCGAAAACGACAAGGGCTTCCAATACACGGCCAACACGTCTGATGCCTTCTCAGGTCTTACCGTCGCCTACCTGGAAGCGCTGATCGATGAGTACCCAAAAATACCCCACGTGGTCTTCGGTACCGCTTGGGGCGATGAAGACGGCAGAGAGGATGGCAACGTGAGTTCGAGAGAAAGAGACAGGGTCCGAAGGGTGCAACGAGCCTGATCTGTTGTTCCCAATGCCGGCCTCCTCACCTGTGGTGGATCTACTCTCATGCCCTTGGGGAAATTCAGCGTCCCTCCCGTTTGCGCAGGATGAACAATGCCCTCTCCCTCGCCTACCTCACCGACCTATCGACAACCTTCGTTCCCATCAGAGCTCCCTCTCCATCGACGCGGTTGGGCCGAGGGGGCGGTAGGCCCCAATGGGGGAGATACCTCGGTCGAGCAAACATGGGAGACATGTACCAATCCAGCGCCCTCATCGCTGCCCACATTGAGACGGCGACATTCGGTATGAGGTGAGCGATGAAATACAGGAAATGGCACTTCAGTCTACCTGAAATGCGTTCAGAGATTGGATACTGAGGCAATAACCGGATTCATTGATGCAAATGCTTACTCTGGTGTCTCCTCCTCTTCTCTCCTCCTTTTTCCCCATCTGACGGTGCGAAAACGAAAGGCTGAGGGCAAGGCCCGAGTCAGCCTCGTCCCTCGTCTCGCGCTTGAATTGGAGGAAAGACACAAAGATAGCGCAGCTCGGAGGCTGTATCCCCACGCCCTTGCTTGCAGAGATAAGGAGGGATGAGACGACGACGCTTGATCCCATAGAAGCCTTGCTAGCAGCCAAAGGCTACCTAAGCAAGCCCACCAGCGCAAGATTTGCGGGAGGATCCAGAAGGGAGGAGAGGTACCAGAGTCAAGACGAAAAGGACGCAAAGGCGTCCGAAAAGATCAGGCAGAGCTGGTTGGATCTCAGTCAAAGATTTTCGCTATCATCCTCGTCCGAAGAAAAACCGATTCATTCCTCGAGTCAAGGTTCCGGTCATCTGAAACCTTTTGCGATGAGCGTTATGGCCAGGGATAGCGACCCGGAGTCTAGCTCTCCGACCCTAGGAGCCCTTGCCAAGTTTTGCGACCTGAGTCAACCCCTCGGACAAGGGTGAGTAGAGTCCCCCCCCCCCCCCCACACCCCCTTTCACCCACCTTTTCTTTCCCAGAATCAATCTCCCGTTACAAGGAATTACCTTTTCCCGATCAATATTCTTCACGGACAGTTGAAACAGATCGCACTTCTGTTTGCCCCCGCCCCCCCTCCCCCCTTTCTTCCCAGCTTTTTCGCACCTCAATCCTACAACCTTCCCACATCGCATCCCAAATTCTTCACCGACCTGACTTCTCAAGGCAGGCCGTTGCCAGTCGGCGGTGGTGGGACCAAGTCAAACCACCGACCAAAGTCGATACCGATCGTCTCGTCCCTTTACACAACCCCAAGGACAGGTCACCTGATCAAGTCTTGCAAGAGGGTCGTCCTCGAAGCCCTAGGCTCTCACTCGCCCCTCTCCCAGTACGGGATCGGAGCCCTGTCCTCAAGTGGCGGAGGTATCTCGGAAGGTTTCGTAAATGGGAGGGACGGTCTCAAGGAGCTGAGGGAAAGGTTCGAGGATCTCCTGACAGGGTATTCGGACCAGATCGACCAGGACGAAAGCGACGGCGGCGAAGGTCGAGGAGGACCCGGGACGGACGAGGAGTGGGGCCCAGAGGAGGATGATCAGGATGAGCTTTGGAATCTTTGATCTCTGACAGGCCCGAGGATAACCCCATCCCGGGAATATGAGCGAATCAGTCGAATTCTATCAGACGAGAAATGTGGGGGAGGGAGACTGCTTTTGCACGTTAAAGCACGCCTTTCCCGCGCAAACAGCCAACCGATCCTACGCGTCATCCCCATGATGCTCTTCTGTAAATTCCTCTCCTCCGAGAATCGCCGTACGAGGTCGAACGGGGATAAGAGCCGCAAAGGAAACCCCTCAACCACCCTTCCCCACCCACAAGAATAACAAGAAAGAGAGAATCAACGCATGTAGAACAAGCGAAAGAAAACAACAAGTAGGGGGCGAGTGACACAGGGGTCTGTCTGCCTTTTGATGTTGGTTATGATTCGGTCCGGGTCCGATGGCAGCGGCGTTAGACTACATGGGCGGAGGGAGGGAGGGTGTGTGTGAGTGTGTCGGAGATGGTGAAAAAAAGGACTAGTGACGAGAGGTCTTTGTCGAACCCGCGCGCATATCCCAAGGGAAGCGTGGTGATCAGTCGCTTCTCAGGGAGGAGCGGACCCTCCGTCGACTTCCGTCCCCCTTTTAGTAGAAGGTGGATGGGCGGTGGGCAGCGAAAGTGCCGGCCGAGGTGGAGCGGCGGTGTGGGAGCGGGAAGCGGAGCTTTGGAGTCATGAGCTGCTTGATGTATGGGCGGCGGACATCCGAAGTCTTCTCGATCTCAGAGACCTTGAGGATCTGTTGATGAACGAAGGTGTCAAGTGGCGTCGGGGGGTTTGTTTCCATGATCAGTATTGCGAGACTCTTGCGAAAGATCTGCAGCCTCTTTCCCCTTTTTTAAGAGAGCTATGAACTCTGCGTGGATCTTCCCTCTTCCTGGCTTCCCGCCCCTTGAGCGTGAGAAGCTCTAGCGTCGCTCCCCATCGATCTGTCTCGACACGTTGCCATGAAAGTCGCCGGACTTTCTATTCCGACTGTTGTGCCTCCCGCTCTTGGGTTCGGCTCCCCTTATCCCCCCTCAAGTTGATTCGGGACGAATGTATGTGTACTCACGTGGATGGAGGCGAACCTGGCACGGTGGCGAGCGGCCATGTCCTGGTACATGGACTCGACGGCCTCGGCACGAGACAAGCCACGGTACTCCTTGTACATGTTGTGGGTGCCGGATCGGGAGTTGTACCTCAACCAGATGCCGAAGTTCTTGACCTTAAGAGGCTTCTTCTCGAGGATCTGTTCGAATCAAAAGTGGTTGACCAAATGCCAATTTACACAGTCAATTGATGTCCCTGCAATATAGTTCTTCCCGAGCATGCTTCTCCCAATCTTTCTCCCAGCGATGCTACCGCCATGCATCGTCTTCGAGCCCATCGCTTTTGAAATACGTCGAGTTCGTTCTTTCAAAGCCTATGTGAAATGGCTTGCGGCGGTCTTCGTTCCTCCTCGCTACCGTCCTGCTACCACCTGATGTTTTCCTCTCGAGTTTCCCCTTGCCTGCCCAATCGATGCTCCAAGGGCTACGTCCTTGGCAAAACCCTTCGAGTGATTTTCCCCACCGAGACGCCCGGGTTGCAATGGCACACCTCTTCCCTTCCACGTATGAACCTTCTTTTGTTTCCCAGTGACCCATGCAGGAGCCTTGGAAATGACACTTACGGCGTTGACGGCAACGATCTCACCGGTCGACTTCTTCATCTTCCTGAGCTGACGGACGAAGTACCAGAAACGGGACTTGGCGACAGTGGCGTTAGGAGCGAAGATCCTCATCCTGTAGAGCTTAGGAGTTGGCTCCTTCTCGGTGGGCAAGTGGCGCCCGATGACCATGAACTCGGTGAACCTTGACATCTTGAAGACTGTTTGGTCATTGATTGTTTTTTTGTCCAAAAGCAGGGGGTTGAAGGTGTCGTTGTTTTGCGTCGGTAGTGTTTGAAAAGGAGAGGGAATGGAAGTTTATCAAGTTTCAAGGCGAAAACCGTCAGCAAAGATTCGTGTCCTGCCTCACTGTCTCTCTGTCTATCTTCTCTCAAAAGAAACTCTATTTGGGGGGAGCATAATCCACGCATGCCAGCATCGCTTGCCAAGAAAAGCGTTCAACCATCCGTCCTTCATCCGTCCTTCCTTCCCACTTTGCCTTTTTTCCAAGGAATCTGAGCATAGCCAGATCCGTTCCACTGGCGATCCGACCTTGGATATGCACCCATCTGACCCATGCTTCCCTCCAGTTTAGCCAAACGCGAGGGTTCCTTCCATCCTTGATTGATCAGACCGAGGGAAGATCCCTAAGAAAGCGCCTGCCATGGCTCCCTTCCCTCTCTCGTTACTGGATCCGATCCCCATTTTAGGAGTTGTGGCAATGGTTTCGCTTCCCATTTCCCGAAATGCTGGTGTGTCGCGCTTTTTCCAAGATGATGGGGCTTCCGTACCTTGGTGTATGCTGCTGGCGTGCGTGGAGGACGCAGGTCGAGGAGGGGTAGGGTCTACTTACATTTTCTGCTGGTGGTGATGAGAGGTGCAGCAAGACGAGGTCGAGAAGGGCTGGAAATCCTGCTGGTAGCTTTCGGGTTGCACTCGACGGAGTCTGCTCTCTCCCTCTCCCTCTCCCTCTCCCTCTCCCTCTCCCTCTCCCTCTCCCTCTCCTCTTCTCTCTCCCTCTCTCTCTCTCTCTCTCTCTCTCTCTTTCTCTCTCTCTCTCTCTCTCTCTACTTCCTGGCTTGCATTTGTCCCTTCGCCCGCTTCCCCCTCTCTCACCCTTCTCAGACAGCCTTCCCCACCCACCGTTGTCTTCCTCTCTCCTTCCTCTCCGTCTTGACTATGACTGTGGGCAATCTTTCGCCGCCCACCTTCCACCACCCTCCCGACTTTCCGTCACCTGACCCACGACGAGGTCTAACCTTCTCCCTGGGCCTCTAACTCCCCGCGAGATGGCGCTGGCCAAGATTAGAAAAAAAAAAAACCAGTTTGCGAGGCGAGCGGACATCCTTGGGAGAAATGTTTGTTTCTAGATCACGTGCAAATTCGGCCGAGGATCTCGAAAAGAGCACACCACACCGTAAAGGTCATTTTCACCCCCCAGCTGCCTGTCAGATCTCCACCAAAAATCCTTTCACAAACGTTACCCGTCGGTCGACCACCGTTTCACACCCTGGTCAAAGTAGCAGAGGCTGCAACCATCCCTGGCTCATACACTTCCTGTTTGTTTGCCCGTTCCGATTCCATTCATGAACCTTCGTTTTTCCCTTTCTCAGGTGACCAACTTGTCACACCGGGGAGGGGGGGGGGGGGGGGGGGGGGGGGGGGGGGGGGGGGGAGGTGTTGGTTTAAGAAGAGCAGTGGGGGAGGTGTAAGTGAAGAGCATGAGCTTGAGGTGAGCGATCCTTAGGATTCCCTCGGCTCCAGGAGCTTGGCCTAACTCTTGCTGTCAAAGTCGTTGGGGATCTCCGACGTGAGAACCGATAGTTTCCCGATCCTTGCTTGGAAAGAGAACAATCGGGACCCTTTGGATTGCAAAGAGAAACCTTGTTGGCTGGGCACGGGCCTGACTATGACTCAGCCTCGCGCTCCTCGATCCACATTCCTGATCCGCGATTGTTTTGTTGTTTGGGTGGAGTCGAAGGGAAGATGGCGTCTCTTCGTCGCGATCACGGTCTGTGGGAAGCTGTAAAGCCGGCGAACTCATCCATGCGGACTCGGATCGTGTAGAGGGGGTTACTTGGCCAGTGTGAGCCGTGAGTTGATGATTAGACACCAACCACCACCAAAGCTGCTCAATCGTGATTGTCCAAACACCGCATACATCCTTCCTCTCAGCCCCCTCCACACCTAGCTCTTTTCATCTCTCCTTTCCCTTTTCCACAGCATACTCCCGAGCCCACTTACCTTGAACCCCCCCCCCTCCCCCCCCCCCTCTCGCCTTGGAACACACAGGATAAACAAGCACCCATCTCCCGCTGACCCTAAGCGAAACCTGACTTCTCAAGGCGGCCATACAGACAGCTCAGCAGCGCATCAAGACTGGAAAGCAGCAGCTTGCCCCCGCTCCTTGATTCTACCGAGGCAATCTCGACTTTTGCCTGCCCCTTCTCGCCCCTAACCTCCCTTTTATGTCCAACTTCCCCTGCAGCCTTCAGCAGAACCAAAGTAGCCCTCTCGATCACTCCTCCCTCAGCCCGAGCCTTCCCAGTCAAACCGCCCATCATGAAGACATCAACCAAGCTAGCCACCCCGAGATCGACCTTGCGCGGTCCTCCACTCCGTCCGCCCTCTTGCTCTCTACATCAGTGTCCAGCCAGCTTTCAGCCGATGAAAGTTCCGTGATCATCCGCAGATTTGCAGAGCATGACAGCGATCAGCAAGAGTCACAGTCTGAGGAAGAGTGAGTCACCGTTGCGGTTTCTGCTTTCTCGTCCTCCTGGCGCGACACTAGCCCGAACCAAGTGGAGAAATCTAACCAGAATCAATCATCGTCTGCTGCCCATCCCCACCTCCATTCCTTCAAGGGATGAAGCCTCAATCCTCGACCTCGCACCAGAAATCTTGATCCGGATCTTCACCTTTTTGGATCCCGTATCCCTGGCACGAGCCGCTGCTGTCTGTCGTGGCTGGGCCAGGGTCGCCCGCGATGACACCACCTGGAAATCAGCATTCGCGTTTGCGTTCGGTCTTGAGGCCATGGAAGGGAAAGCGAAGGGCAGCGTTCAGGACGTCGCTCCCGCCATCAGGAGGTTGAACCGGGCTAGCTGGAAGCTCGAGTACTCGCAGCGCAGTGCCCTTCTCAGGTGAGCATCCCATTCAGTCGCACCGAGATGATTCCCTTCCGTCCGTTCCTCAAATCTGACATCGCGAGGCTCTCACTTCTTTCAGGCAATGGCGCAAAGCCAAGACTCCGACAGTTCTTTCCGACTCGCGGATCTCGACGATCAGCTCCATCTCGCTCTCGCTACAGAATCGGTTCATGCTGTCGGCATCGATCATGTATGGCGTCGCGTCTCGCTCGGACCCTTTCACCGGTAAAGTCACAAAGGGCTTCATTGATGCCGCAGGGCTAGCCAATGGTGCGGGAAACGGCAATCCCAACATCGAATTCAGCCCGGACGTCACCGCTCTATCCATGGATGCCGACACCAGCTGTATCCTTTGGGGTTTCCGAAGCGGCGAAGTCGGCATGACGATCCTCTCTCGCCAAGGCATAAACCCACGCGGAGCCATCAAGAGCCGCAAATTCTCTCCTCAGGGATGTCATGCTGGCCCCGTCACGGCGATTGGCTACCCTTTCGCCACGGGCTTCGATGGAGCTCACGGGCTCGGTCGAATCCCAGAAAAGGCTCGACAGCGAGCCGCGACGCTGGGTGAATCCGGATCTACCTTTGTTACGGCAGGCTACGATGGCACCGTACGGCTCTGGCATCCCAAGCACAACATGCCGCTGTGGATGTCGTCCGCTTCTGCTTCGGCGCTAGCGCCAAACTCTATCCAGATCCCAGTGACTCGGCCACCCCCGGGTGAAATCGGTCACGACGCCATCACAAAGGTAGACTACGACCCTAGGAATGGCGTGGTAGCCGCAGGGACGAATCAGGGCCACATCCTTATCTGGGCCAACATCAACGTCCAGGCCTTGCTTTCTCTTGCCGAAGAGCGCGACAATCAGCCCCAAGGCGAAGAATCTACAGGAGCATGGGCACAAGCCCAAGAACAATCCGTTGGAGTCCTGGGAAACATTGTCTTGGCACGGATCCCATCATCCGAAGAATTAAGCTCGGCAAAGGTGATCGAGCGCCTGAGGATCGACCCTACTCCGCGTCGGCCAGCTCCCAGGGATCTTGCGATGACTGCAGCTTCTTCTGACCTTCAGGTCAGCGTCCTCGTTCACCACGCTTGTGCAAGCGTATTCCTGCGCCACGATGTGAAGTTCGCCTATCTTGCAACTCCCGGCCTATACGGCGAGCAGGAGATCAAGACCTTCGTTTTTGGTGCTCCCGGTCTGGGAGAGATTACCTGCATAAGAGCAGATTTCGAACCCGATCAGGGACATGGCGTAAGGTCGACGTCAAGCACGGTCCCGCCCAGCCCGGCTCGTTCAGGCTCCGTCTCGCCGATGCTTGGCGCCACACGTTCGTCTTCCGTGGTGCCTCACCTGGTCCTCGGACCCTCTCCGTTTGTAACCGGCACGAGCGCAAGCTCGCTCACCGAGAAGAAGTTTGTATGCGCGGGGACGCTCACCGGTGGGCTTGTCGTATGGGACTGGGACGCCGAAGGCGCTCCCTTCGACGAGGATCTTCAAGGCACGTGGCAATCTCGTGGGTGTGTCTCCTTCCGCGGAGATCGACAGATCGCACCGGCCCTTGTGCTGGACGGTCACCACGCATGCATCACTGCGATCGAGATCACATGCCTTCACATCTTAGCCGGTAGCTCTGATGGCACGGTAAAGACCTTTTGCCCTCTCACCGGAGCGCTTCTACGGACATTCAACGATCGCACCGCGACCCGTCACCCGGCAAGGATGCTCGCCGCTGGCGCATTGACAGAAGATGAGGCTTCGCGCTTCCGTGTGACGCAGATCATTGCCGGCAATGAGATGTTCATCGCGGCAATCGGATCGCACGTACTTTCCTGGAGGGCCGAGCCTCTGATCAAGAACAAGGACAGGAAAGCCGGCTCCGCGAAGCATGGCTCTCGTGCCGCTAGCCGTAACTGCGACCCCAAGTTCCAGATGCAGGTAGAACTGAGGAGGGCGCTGAGAGAGAGTCAGGATCAGCTCGAAGCGGAGAGGGAGGATCGACAGGCGAACTACGAACGTCACAGGTCCAAGATTAGCATGAACGAGCTGGGTGATCTTAGCGAACAGGAGGCTTTCGAGTACGCCATGATGCTCAGCCGCGACGAGGAGGAGGCCACCAACCACAACGGCCAGACCCGTGCCCACGCTCGCCATCAGCGTCTCTCCGTGCATGGCGTCGGTCGCAGAAGCGCCGTCGACGATGAAGACCTCCAAGTTGCTCTCGAGCAGATCGCCCTGGCCGAGTCGCGCGAGGCAAGCCGCAACCTCTCTAGACGGTCGTCCCGCGCCACATCGGACAAGTCATCTGCCTACGATCGAGATCATGGGCGTGAGGACTTGGAAGTTGAAGACGACTCCGCCGACCAACAATACCTCCACTCGTCATCGTCTTCGCCCTCCCCTCGCGAATCACCGGGCCTCCACGCCGTCTCGTCGCCTTCCCGAGCCTGGTCCATCCTCAGCAACGCTGCAAGCTCGAGATCCGCCTCGGCAAGCGACAGGTGGTACCCGAACAGCAAGGTGAGGACGGTTGCGGTCCCAAGATCGGCAAGAATGGCGTCCTTTTCCACCAGCCTCGAAGCTTCCCCCTCGCTTCCGCCGCAGATGGCAAGTCCGACCGACTGGCCATCCGTGTCGCCCGGCAACGGGGCCTGGAGTCTCGGTGCGCCAGCCAGCGCCACACCTCAGCGTGACTGCTCTTCGTCTCCCGCAGGCGGCGGCTACCCACCGAAGGTGAACAGTGCCCACGCCTCGCCGACGGACAAGAGGCTTGGGAAAAGTCCGTCGCCATCAACCAAAGCGAACCTTGGGGCTTGGAACCGTAGCCCTTGCTTGCGACCCGCTTCTTCTTCTTCCACCACCACCACCAGCCACTCCCTGCTGACGACCTCGCTGCTGAGATCCGGACCTGACGCTCCCGTCTCGGCAAAGCATCCCGTCCCTCTCGCGGACGATGAGATGGACGAAGACCTTCGCTTTGCCATCGAACTATCGCTCGCCGAAGAGAGATCGAGGAGCGAAAGTCAGAAGCAGTCGTGATCGTCCTATCCTTCTCCAGATCATGGAAAGATGGTCCTTTCCTTCTTCCCCCCCCCCCCCCCTCGTCACTCCTATCTTTCCTTGTTCCCTTTCTCAGGTTTCGCAAGTTGCTCACTTTGTTTCATTTCTCTCTTTTGTATACACAAACACTCCCTTTCCTAGCCCTTGAAGAGATGACGAGGCTTAGCTTCGCTGAGTTGGGGGTGGGAAGAAGGGAGGGAAAAACGGAAGTAGAATGTAAAGGAAAAGAAAAGAAATCTGATTCTCGCAAGGACGCATTTTGATCCAGCCCCTGGTCGTTGGGTGTATGCCGCTGGGCCAGGTGCCTTCCCCGATCCCCTTCACTCACTCCCTCTCTCTCCTTCTCTCACTGCAAGTCAGTGACCCGTCCTCGTACTATTCACTTAATCTTTTGGCTAACTTCTTTCTAGACTTCTACGTCAAAGGTTGATTCTGGTTTGGAAGCGAGTCGCTCCTGGTGCAACGAAAGTGTCCTATCTATATTTTGTCGAGAGGTTGGGCGTGTAGGTGGCCGGTGGGATCGTCGCCGTCAATGTAGTAGAGGGGGGGGGGCGGTTTCTTTGTCTTGTTTCGTTTTGTTTTGTTTTCCGGAACTTCCTTGCCGGTGATTCAGAGGGGTTGGGGTTGTTGGATATGCACGAAATAGGAGGAGGGAGGGAGTTTTCCCGGCCGGATCGATTCCCCGGCGATACGGCTCCGCGATCCCCCCCCCCAACCTTCTGGAAAGAAATTTTGACGGATCAAGGTAGGGAGTTTGGCAAAAGAAGATCAGGGTCCGAAAAATCATGATAAGGATGGGGGATGTGAGCAAGATCTTCATCAAATCTCTGCGTCGTCATGGTTTTTCCTTCTTTGCCTTCGGCTTGGGATTCACGTCTCGAAATTGTCGGGGTTTTCTCGTTTTTACCACCTTTGGCTTTTGAGAGAGGGTGGAAAGGTTGGGAAGCTACCTCGAGACGATGCGATTGTGCTCGGGGAAAAAAGCAAGGAAGATGCTATCCGTCGAAAAGCCTGGCCTCTGTATTTTTTTGTTTTTTCTTTCGTTCTGTTCTGCTTTGTTTTGTTTCGTTTTTTTTCCCTTTTTTTTCTCCTTTTTTGGTTCCCCTCCCATCTCTCTCAGGCTTCACCTCCACTTGCCGAAGAACAGGGATGATGACATTTCCCTTCCTTTCCCATCTTAGACCAGGTTCGCTCGAGGCGATAGACAATAGTGGCTGGCTGGTTGGTCTTTGTCGTTTTGGATGGATACCAGAAGGGTTGGTCCAAACAGAGTCGAGAGACGTTGAACGTGGGCGTAAATGAGGAAGATCGGGATGGGCGGGGGTTGTTTCTTTCCTTCCCAGCCTCCCTGCCTCCCTCCCTCTCTCCCTCTCTCCCTCCCTCTCCCTCGCTCTATCTCTCTTTCCCACCTTTCTTATCCCCTCTTGGTTCAAGAGCGATCCCTTTCCGAGGCGTGTTCTCAGCCTCCCCCCCCGGGTATCTTAGCCGAAGATACCCGGAGCATTAAGAGAGGGAGGTGAAGCCCAGCCCCCCCATCCCCCCTGATTCGAAACGGCGCTACCGTGTATGTACTGTA
The DNA here is from genome assembly GCA_003144235.1 of Violaceomyces palustris. Classification (NCBI taxonomy): domain Eukaryota; kingdom Fungi; phylum Basidiomycota; class Ustilaginomycetes; order Violaceomycetales; family Violaceomycetaceae; genus Violaceomyces; species Violaceomyces palustris. Next base: position 10,667 of record KZ819850.1, on the reverse strand, counting down.
TGTACATGAGACAGATGAGACAGATAAGCGAGAACCTGTGTTGCCCGTATGACCAAGGGTTCGGTGTGGGAGTGAGAGGATAGCATGAGAAGTTCCTCTGTTTTCTCAGCCTATTCGACTTCAGCACCAATGGGATGCTGATATCGAAAGTGTCTCATGACCGTACCGTACGAGAAGAAAAAATCCAAAGAAAAGGCAAGGTACTGTGGTGGCTTGGGCTGGCTAGCATCACTACTCTCTCCAGCCTCTAGTCATTCTGACAAGCTTACCGAAGCCCCGTCGAAAATCCGAACCCACCCCAATCTCGCTATCCTGCCTGGGCATGGATGGTGAGTTGGGAAAGTGCTCACGATTGACCAATTAGTTCCAGTCCCCCCCTTTTCCCCCTTCTCCTCGATTCCGTTCTCTGCATCCAACGTACCGTATGAAAGCGCTGTGTGTGCACAAGATTAGCCGCAATGGCCAGAGTTCTCCTTTTGATCTCCCAACCCCTTCCCAAATCGGCAGTTGATCATCGGGTGGATTACACTGAGAGAACCCCTGGCAGGGGTTTGGTTTGTTCTAAGTGAGGCTTCCACCCCTTGGACCAACCTTTTCTGAGGATGGCCATCGCAGAAGAAGTCCATCAGGATAGGGAACGCATCGACTATCCAAGTCGTCTTCGCCGATTGATCTCAGTTTGGCACAGCTGACTCGGTTTCTGAGATTCCGGCAAGGGCTTGCAGTCCATGTAGCCGCCAAGATAAGTGTTGCTCGTTCTGATGGCTGGGCGAAGAGGTGCCCCTCAGCTACTTGGCCTCTCGAGCACAGCCGACTTTCTCTTTCCCCAAAATCTGGTCGGAGCAAGATCCATGAATCCGGAAAGGGGACATCTCGGATCAAACTCTCCAAACCCTTCCACCCCACCCCACCATGACCGACTTGAGTCCATTCGCCATCACACCCCCGTCCCCTTCTCTCATATCCGTCCTTGGCCCCATTCTCATCTTTCTTACACCTGCCCCTTCCATTCACATTGCGGGCTACAACAATAGGAACGTGACGTGATTTCTTCGTACCATTGGCCAGCTTGGTCGAGATGACGAATTGAAGTCGTCCAATTTCTGAAGAATCTAGTTGATACTGTAGGCGAGTAACGGTCCACCTGAGTTGAGTCACGGTGGGGGGGAGAGCGGAAGAAAGATTCGTGTATCCCCTCGGCGAAAATCCAAGCCTTCGCGAAGTAAACGACCTCAGAGTTCCGTGTCGTTTGTCTCTCTTCATTTAACAACAAGATGATGGATCTTGCTTGTTAAATAGACATCACATTAGGCGATGCTGTCGGGGCTCGAAAGCAAAAGGAATGGATGCTTGGGGGACGTTGCAGGAGAGGTTGGTCTGCCTCCAAATACGGCCCCCCCCCTCCGCGCCGCAATCAACCTTAACCCTTTTCGGCACCATAACGCCAAGATCGTGTTGGCATTTTCATCTTTCTTCTCCGTTTGCCTGAACATGAATATCCCTGAGCCCTCCGCCGCTTTCGGGTATGTGGCAGTGATCAAATTGGATCGGCTCACATGGAAAATTCTACCGGTGGGGGAGTGGGGGGAGTGTTTGGACTCCTCTTCGTCGTGATGTCAACAGGGAATGGCGATCCGGGAGTTACTTCGCTGGCAAGTTCTTGGTGGGTCGGCCGGGAGAAGTGGTCGACTGTGACCGGGCTTCCCTTCGCCTTTGATCCTGGGCAACCATCCTCTTGTTCAATTTTTATCTTTTTGTTTCCCGTCATCTCGTCGAGTGCAACAAATTTCGAGCCAGATGTGTCGGTCTCGTCGCGATTGATTGCCGCTCTTGGTTTTTCCGGAATAGAAAAGGATAATCCCCTCTACAGTCCGAAATGCTGCATACGAAGAGACCTTTTGATATGGACCGTCATACAATCACAAGCAAAAAGTGTTTGAGTGCATTCGTTCATTTGGAGAGAGAGACAGTGAAGAGAGGTTGGGGAGAGATGCTTGATTATGCTCAAGAAGTCTTTGCGTGGCAAGCGATTGACGGTGAGAACGGAGGGGAGCGTTGGCTTGGGAAGATTCTCCACTCTGGCCAGTACAGAGTATGTACCGATACTGTGCGATACGTATAGCTCATACACAGACTTAGTAGATCAAACACTTCGACAAAGTGGAGAAGATACTGGTGGTGGTGGAGACGGATGGGCGGTTTGCCTGGTGAGTCATGAGGGAAGGCATAAGGAGGTTTTTGGCGACACCATTTGACCCGTTTAGAACCGACGAGGGTTTCGGACGGTATCTTTTCGACTCGAAAGAGATCCTCCGACTACAAGAGTAATCACAGAGCAAGCAAGTGAGAGACGTGAATCTAGTCCCGCTCGGCCTTCTGTTATAGGGAACCTGGCAATTGGCTCTATCGCTCAGAGTCGCGGATTAATAAAAGGATACCTTTTCACAGGGAGGGTTGTAGCTCGTTTAGACTCTGACTTTACTGTCACTTCGCTGCTCGCGTACTCGGACTCGGACTAGGATTCGCATTTAATCCTGTAAGTGCACGGTATGCACATGGGGATAAAAAACTGAGAGTAGACGTTAATGCACGTCTTACGTCCTACCTTCATCCACGTAGAGCCATAAACGAGTGGGGAACCCCTGTCGAGGCGTCGAACTAGCTACGCGTCGGTGAAATCAATCCCCGACTCGCCACCAAGACCAGACTCCTTCTCGCGACCAAATTCCTTTCCCATGAATCCATTCCGATCCTGACACTCTATGCACGTTGTCGACCACCCCCATTCCCACTTGGGCTAAGAAAAAACTACGTGCCACCCTCCAAAGGGAATCAAGACTGGGTGCCCTAGCAAGGAAAGCGGGTGGCTACAGGCGACGCGTAGGGAACTGTTGGCAAGATGCAATCTTCCCTCCCTCCCCGCGAAAGTAGGATGATCGAGAGTGCGCCATACAAGGAAGACTCGTTGGAGGTGTTGCTGCCCCCTGATGAGAGAAGGGAGTGAGTAGTGAGTGGTCCTCTCCATAGGTAACATCAGCCTGTCCCACTCGACCTCTGCAAGGAAGAAACTGGTCGGGATCAGACCAATGTCGCTCAAGGAACACCCTCGTCTGGCCTTGAAGCATGACTGTGCAATCATGAATGTGCCCTTAGGCACGAGATGGGTGCTTTGACGAAAATCAGACCCACCAGCGCCTCCGCCGAAATGCCTTTTCACCCAGAGTAACACTCACCCCTCCTCGGATGACTCCCCTGCCCTGCCTCGCGGTTTTGAAGTTTGCAACTTTCCGACTGGGTTAATTTACTCATTTTTTGTTTTTATTTTTTTACCCAGGCCAACATTGTTGGCCATGTTTCACCCAGAAGGAAAAGAGCACCAAGGCCAAAGAGTCATCGTGTCTTCCTCCCTCCACCCCTCCTCCCCGGCACCTTTCATCGGTGAGCAGTTGGGCATCTCCCTGGAGTTTGACAGACGGAGGGTTGATCGCTGAATCAGATTTGCGATTGCTCCCAACCTATGTTTCTGTTTCTTCATTT
>KZ819849.1:0-43992 GCA_003144235.1 Violaceomyces palustris | reverse complement strand
GGGGGGGGGGGACATCCTACATTACTATTCTCGGTTTTTTTTTCCACTTTTGCATTCCGGATGGTTTTCATCTCTTTGAGGGTACGAAGGTATTAATCACGTCCTCGCCTGATCTAAGAATCGGTTGAGAGCAAGCCCGAGCTTTCCCCCCACCCGAAGAGAGAGAGCCAGAAGACATCTTAGCAAAGGCCAGGTCCGAAACCAGTGGCGAGTACGCCTACACGGCGTGCTTGAAGCCATGGTTGAGAAAAATTCGAAATTCCAGTCGAGATCCTTTCCCTTCCACCCAGCCCCTGTTCGTCACCGGATGACAAACCACCTGTAGACGTTCTTGTTCCCCCTCCTCGACCCATTGTCGACTTGACCGGCCAAGCGGATCCCAGGCGAACCAAAGTTGTCGTACCCGACAAGGTCGACCTCTTTCTGAATCTCGAGTCGTAGCTCGGATGACGACGAGGAGCTAACGTCGTTGGAGGAATCCTCATCCGATCCTCCTTCTCCTCCTCCAGCCTTTGAGAAGACCTGGTAGATGGATTCCAGTTCCTTGGTGTGCGTCGGTCTGAGGGGGACGATCATGTGCAAGGTGGGGGGGAAACGGTCATCATCTTCAACCAGGTGACCACCGCGAGGTCTCGAGAGGAAGGCCTCTGCTACCGATCGTATCCAGCTCGGGTGCGAGGTGTCGTAGATGCAATCTGTTGGGAGGAGGAAGAAGCGAAAGGGGTTTGAAAAGGTCGGAGGTATCAGGATTGGAATCGACACTTTGGGTCGGAGCTCTGCCGATCGACAGCCTTTTTGAAGGCTGGAAGGGTTGAAACGCAGAGACACACTTACCGGCGGCGATGATCATGTCGAACCTCCCGTCCTCCTCCGCCCCTCCCTTCCCTTCTGGAACCAAAGGCAACCTCCAGGTCCTAGCGTCCTCCTCCTTCTTGTCCTCGTGCTGCTTCTCCCCCTTGGATCCGTCTACAAGGTCACTAGGTAGGGTCTGGGCAGTGGAGATGTACTTTCTTTCCTCCTCCAACTCTTTCGACCGTGTTCCTTTCCTCTGGGAGAGCCGCCTCAAGTGAATCTCTTGCCAATCCAGCGTCCTCACCTTGACCTCGACGCCTCCCAACTCTGCACCTGATCGAGGGGAGGAGGACCGGTGATCCCAACCGTTGATACTGACGTTGAACGAGAGATTCTCGAGGACGTTGGGATGAAAATCGGTCAGAACCACCTCACACCTCTGACTCCCGATCCTGTCTTCTTTTCCGTCCATCTCAAGTAGGAGACGCCTCAAGTGATCCGCCAGAGCCAGTCCTACCAAACCCGTCCCGGCTCCCAGCTCCAGAACCCTCCTAGGAAACGGAGGCGAAGAGAGAGAAGAATCCGAAACCTCTCGATCCAAGGGAAGGATCATCTGGCACAGGATCGGAGCTGCACCCCAAGTCCTCGAACCCAAGGAGTCGTTCACCAAAGCCGAGTCACGGATCTTGACCGAGACCCTATCCAAGAGTTCGGGTTTGGAGAATCGATGAGACTGGATAGAACCACCTCCGCAAGCCATTTGACCAGCGCAGATGGCCAAAAGTTCGGCAGCTCGGTCCATCAGTCGGTGGTCATCTTGGCAGAGTTCCGAGGAACGCATCAAGAGACGAGTCAACCAACCTTTGACGAATCGAACCTCGAAATCCTCCTCCGAAGAGTCTGAGCCCTGGCCCTCTTCTTCTTCTCGAAATCCATCCGATCCCGATGGGACGAGGGGGTGGTGGTGAAGGAGGATGGGTTCTTGATGAAGGAGGATCCCCTCTTCCGAGACTCCGAGAGAGGTGGCGATCCTATCCAGCGACGCGACCACCGAAGGGACGTCAAGTTCCAACCTTGGTCGGATCGAGCAGAGGTCCCTCGAGGGGATGAAGTCCAAGATCTCTTTCGAGTTCGACATTCCTCCCTTCCCTCTAGACGGAGAGCGTTTGTTGGCTTGGGGGAAATCGTGACTGCGACTGACAGACGTTTGCCGGCTCACCCTTGGGGTAGCCCTTCTTATTCGCATCTTTTTTTTTCGACTTTTAAATATATTTTTTTCTTCGTTGGGAAACGTCACATTCCCGATTCGTCCCACCCGATACCCGATCGAAACGATACATCCCCCCAACCCACTGTTGTTTTTACTTTCCACCCCCCCCCCTACCTCGTCAAGACATTACATTGCTCACATCTCCCCTTCCCTCCATCCTCCTCCCCCAACCTCGGAATTCTCTCAAAGGCTCTTTCTTTCTCGATCGGACCACCATACAGGCAAGAATTTTCCGGGTTCTACCTTATGCTTGTTTTCCCCTCTTCCAAGAAGGCCAAGGAGGAAGGAAGAGGAAGAGGGAGAGGGGCTTTCCAGAGCGGTTTCAAGCCCCACCTAGATTCCTTCTTCCTTTTTTTTCACCTTTGGCTTTCCAGCCTTCTTCCCACTCTCGAGGTTCGATTTGAAAGGTGACGATGGGGATGAGGGGGGGTGACATCCCGGTCTCTCCTGTTTGACTCAGAGTTCGAGCTTTTCTTTTCCCTCTCGGAGCCTACCGCCCCGAACCGGATAAAAAAATAAATCAAAAAAGGGAAAAGGGAAAACGGGAAGAAAAGGTCGGGGCCCTTTGACGATGGGATGCTTTTTTCTCGCTTTTTCTGGATTCCCTTTTTCCTTCACAAGCATGCTCAAGCTTTTTTTCTCTTTTCTTTTCTTTTTTTTTTCCCTCTTACTTTGGGACTCCCCGCCTCCACCGCCCTCCCTTCTTTCTCTCTTCTTCCTTCCCTCGAGGAGATCCGATGAGGCTTCAGAAGTGAGGGGATCGTTGGTCGAAGGCAGGAAGATTCTCCATTCCTGGATCGATTCGAAGAGCAGAGCACGGCCGTGAGACCCCCTCTCTTCCTCCTCCCTGGCAAGCCCCTCTCTTTCGAGACGGGCCAACAAGAAGTACCCGAGAGTGTCGTTAAAGAGTGTATTCATGGGTGAAACGTATAAAACGTACCACCCCTCCCCATCAGGCCCGATATTCCAATCACCACAAGATTAGAAAGGTAGAAAGATTCAGAGGTTGAGTTTGTAAAGAACGAAAAAAGGATCAGGAATAAAAGATAAAAAATAATGAAGCTACCCATCCATCATGCGATCAGCTTCCTCCTCCTCACCTTCGCATCGTTCATCCTCTCGGCCCCAGGCCCGCCCACGTCGGAACAGTTGGGAATCATGAAGAGGATGAGCTTGGACATGTTGGCGGAAACCGCCGTAGTCGAACGGCTGGTCTCCCCCACCTCCACCCAGGAGTTACAAAGGGAGAAGAATGAGATCCTGGAAAACCAGCAGGAGTATCGAAGCTACCTCAGGTCTCACCCAATCTTTCAGGGTCTTCTTCAAGACTACGACAACCATGAGTACCAGGTGAAGAGAAGTCTGGCTGCTTACCCTCCAGAAAACGTTCTCCCGATTTTCGCCTTTTTGTACCACAAGGTCAAGGTCGAGCCTCTCGACGACAGGAAGGGTAGGATGATCGAATGGTCTGGACTCGTAGATCCTGAAAACCCTTTGCTCAGGTGAGTCGATCCTAGAGTCCGGAAAGGAATCGCAAAGCTTTTATCTTTTCTTTCGCTCGAGAAAGAGTTCCATCCCTTGTCTACGTGTCACTTCACTCACCAACTTCACCACCCCCCCCCCCCCCCCCCCCCCCCCCCCCCCCCCCCCCCCCCCCCCCCCACCCACCCCCATCCTCCACGGAACACCACAGCAACTTTATCAACCTCCAAAAGAGGCACATCCAACATTTCGACAACATCCTCCAAGGATTCCAAGGTCGCCAAAGTTTCACCGAAAAGAGCAGCATTTGGTCAAGGGGAGTAGGAACTTCGAAAAGGCAAAGGATGATGTGACCGGGGTTTCCCTGACCCACACGGGGGTATTCATTGTTCGACCCAAAGTTCACGGTTCTAAACCGAAGGCCCGAAGGTGTTTCCCACCTTCGAGCCCTTCCTCCTTTGTGTCCTTTTCGAATCAATCCTCTCCTTTCCTGGTGTTTCTTTGCCAGAATTTGAGGTGGTGGCGTCAAAGTAAGAACGAAAATCAATCCCCGCTAGTAGCGTGGGACCCACACAGAGACAGGCTTCGCAGAAACTTGCCTGCATCCATCCATCCGGAACACCTCCTTCTCGGCATCCATCTCGCTCTGGCTGGATGTGTGTATGCATCGGTAAAAAAAAAATGGTTCGTTGTCCCCCGTGCCCCAAAAATACAAGTTGTGTGGTGTGTTCTCGTTCCGTGGTCCACCTTGTTCAACCCTCCCTCTTGGTGGCAGCAGGGAAGGGGAAAGGATGATTATTCTCGCCCCCACCTTTCCCCCTCTCATGATCGAAAGGGAAAGGGTTCTCCAGCCTAGCCTGCTTGATCAGAGGGTCGAGTCCCTTTTCCGTGACAGCCCTCTGAAGGAGAGAAAACCGAAGTGTGTGGGGTGGGGGAAAAGGAAGGGAGGAAAAAAAGGTTGGAGATTCGTGAACGGAGTCGAAGCTACGGGCGATGAGGGGAAAAAGAGGGTGAAGTGGAAACTCACCCTAACGCATTCCTTGTACTCTTTGAACAAGGCTCCACATTCGCTCTCGTACCTCGTCATCACCTCCTTCCTCTTGAGGTGGTGATGTTGATCCTCTTGGTCTTCCTCCCCTAAGGATGTTTCCGTCGACCTGGTCGAGCTTCCGCCGAACCATGAAGAGGAGGTGGAGGAGGAGGCGGAGGAGGAGAGATTCTTCTTGTCTTCCGAAGCTGAGGAGGAGGAGAGGGCCTTGGCCTGTTTCGCTATCCTAGCATCTCCGAGACTGAGGTAATCTCCAAACCAATCGTTGAAACACCTGTCGTACCTGTGCTTGAGAGGGGTGCATTGAGGCGAGAGGGAAGAGATGACTCCCAAACCTGCCGGCCCGGTGGATTGGGTCGAGGTTGGAAGACTGGTGGAGGAGGAGGAGGAAGAGGAGCTTGATGACTCCGACATGGTCGACGATGGGGGAGGAGAGGAGGAGAAAGCAAAAAGAGGGGGAAGAAATTGTGGATGGGGTGAGGCTGTCTGTTGGGTCTTTCCCTCCTCTCTTGGCCCCCTGGGTGAGGGGGATGAAAGAAAGGGATGGAGGAAGTGGGTAGGTGAATGCGGGAATGTATGCCGGTCAACGTGGCGATGGCGGAAGGGCAAAAGATGGATCGTGAATGCTCACGAGTAGAAGAAAAAGGGGGGTCAAATTCGAAGGAAGACGTTGTCCTGTTCACAACACACGGATGGTTCGCTTCCACCACCTTCTTCCTTTGACCGAACCCAGTCAACATTGTTCGGGTGTCAAGCTGATCCCAGTCGCGTCTCCCCTCGCCCGCAAAGCCCGTTCACGCAGGTCGACATCAAACCAGGCAAAGATGGAAGAACAAGAGAGGATGTGGGATCTAGGAGCAAGCAAGGGGTGAGATCAAGTCCACTCCCTAGGCCAAAAGTTGGATGCGGGAAGATTACCATTCGGGAGACGAAGGAATTGGTACATGAAAGGCGGGGGTTGTAGGAAGAGGAGTGGAGGAAAGGGATTCGGAAGAAAGAGAGAAAGAGAGCCGGACCATGGCAAGTGTTGAGCGACTTTTGACGTTGGAAAGAAGCGATAAGAAGGAATGCGTGTGAGAGAGAGAGGAGGAGCAAGCGGAACAAGAAGGAAGAGGCAGCATGGTCAGCTTGTTTGCCTTCTACTTCCGAGTCAATTTTGATTCGGCCATCCATCTCCCCCAGAACCATCCTCTTCTCCTTCCCTCTGACAACGTCCAAACGGGAGGGTTGGATTTGTTTTCCTCATATAGGAGCGAAAGACTTTTATGGTATGATGATAGGTGTTCTCATTGAGCTAGTACTCTAGATTTGAACTATGCTATAAGTAATGGTTTAATCCTAGGTAAAACATCTCCCCCCCTTGGTCCCTTGGTTCATCGCCTGCGACGTTGGATTTGCGGTCCTAACACCTTGACCCAATGTTTGGTCGGACTATCAAGTAGTGTGTTGACGAAGGAAAAGGCCTACTCACGATGAAGGATATGGCCTCGCTCCATCGCCTGAAGCGGCGGAGCGGGCTGGGGAGGTGGTGAGACGGAGGAAGGGAAGAGGAAGATGGGTGGAAGGCAATGGCGACCGCTTTTTCTACACCAGGCGCCGAAGACCTTCTCCCCTTCTTTTCAACTCGATTTTTTTCTTTTTCTCTTTTCTTTTTTTTTTCCCGCCCTTTGGTGAGAGGCTGCGGTCGTTGGCCCAGTCGAAGTCGGAGGAATCCCATGGTTGGAAAGAGGGACCGTGCACAGGTTCAAGTTGGACCCCAAGTTGTTCGGATGGGTTGGATGGTGTGAATACATTTACAATTAAGCTGCTCTTGCATCGTTGGGTTGATCGATAATGAGTCCCTTCTAAGAGTCGTCCGTCGAGCCAGGTTACGAGGCAAGATTGAACAATGTGAGTGGAAGTACTAATGCGGACAAGGTGATGCGACCTTGTTAAACAGATCGAATATCGATTAGATAAGAGCTATGTATTCTTAGGGCATGAGTTCCCTCGTTTATCCCCCTGAACGTTGAGAGTGAATCCAACTCGAACCTGACACTTGGATGCAGCCGTAAGTCACACATGTAGGGAGAGGATGGAGTGATGCCTTTGTGGAGGTGGTTACCGGCTACCCCAACTCGGATTGCGTTCATCACCCCCAACCTACTCTCCCTAACAGGTCTTGCTCGCTGGATAAAAGGCATAAAGACCTCTCCTCGATCCACATACGAGTCCAGGATGATACCCCACATGGAATGATCCCCCACCTCCTCCTCGTCTCCACCTCCATCAACTTTGGCCTCGTAGATCAGGATAGAGATCCATAGAGAGTGTCGGAACCATGGCCACCACGCTCAAAGTCGCCCTCCACTCGCTCGGCCTCGCTTCATGCTACTACGGCTTCAGCTCGATCGAGCTCATCTCGCAGATCACGGGCAATGACCTCTTCCTCCTCTACGGAGGCCGATACCAGTTCCTCACCCTCTGCGGTCTCTACTTGACTGGTTTGACCCTCGTCCTGGCGCTTCTCAACGACCTCTTGCCGACCATCCCCGCTCTCAAGTCGATCAAGACCTTCCTCCTGGGCTTTGTCATGCCCGCCGAGGTGCTCATCACGTTCCTCTACTGGGGTCTCAGGGCCCTGGATCCCTCCTTGCTCGTGCCCCCAAGGGACGTCTACGACCCTCTCGATCCCACTCGAGTCCTACGCCAAGAGGTCATCCTGATCCCCCTCTTCATGGACGCCACCCTTCACGCCTTCCCTGGCCTCTTCCTCTTGGCCGACTTCCTCCTCTTCAGCGAGCCTTTCAAGAGCATCCGCAGAACCGGCCTCTCTTGCATTGCCTTCACCATCGCTTACAGGTGAGCCGTCTCCCGAACACACGAGAATGCCGGTTGTGCCGGTTGCGTTCCGCGTTCACACCTCCTTGCTTCCCTGACTCTGTCCGCTCCCTTCACCAACCCATAGCCTCTGGGTTGAAAAGTGCGCCAGCGTCAACCAAAGGTTCCCCTACCCACTCCTCGACCTCCTTTCGGCACCTCAAAGGGCTGCGCTCTACCTCACCTGTGGTGTCATCGTTTCGCTCGTTCTCCCCGGCTGCGAGGCTGCTCACCGCGCTCTGAATCGCTCCGAAAAGACGATTCGAAGTTCCAAGAAGCGTCTTTGATCATCGTCTCCCCCTCCGGCTCGGGTGCATGTGGTCGGATCCGCCCATTCCTACCAGGTGGAGGACCTGCCTGTTTTTTACCTTATTCGTTTCATCGTGTGGGAATGGAAATCGGCACAGCTGAGAGTGGACCAGCTCCAGTTTTAGGGTAGTCTGTCTATGCTAGCCACCCCTCTCCTTATCCCATTGGATTGAACGGAAATCGAACGACCTGCGAGATCGCCGGAAGAGCGAGGCTCGGAAGCTTGATCCTAGGGCCAACCCAATTTCAGCCTAGCTACCGTCGAACCCATACCTTATGCCTAATCAGACGAAGACAACTAGAAACCTCCGAAACCATCCTTTCTGATTCCTGGTCTTTAGAATGCGTCGTCTCGGAGCCTATCCATCGGCCTGTTCAGCCTTTCCTTTTCTTTTCTTCTTCTCCTCCTGTCCTCGATGTAATCCATTCCTAATTATTTATTACTTTATCCCCCCCCCCCCCTCTTCCCCTCCCCCGTTTCCCTCCCTCCCTCAATCCCAAGATCAAACTCCGCTATCGAATGAACAACATCGCTAAACTACGCTAAAGTGTCTACCAATAGCCTGACCACACACCCAAGCGCGCGCAACTCATCCCCATCGGCTGACCTGGATTTGCTCCCTTCTCTCCCTTCACCCTCCCCTCATGAAGCTGCGAACGTGGTTGCGGGTGGCGTTGATCTGGTTCGCCACCTCGGTCGACTCGGTCACCTTGGGAGGGAGGATCGATCAAGCCTCGGTCGACGCATTCGTCTCGGATTCAATCCGCTCCACCTTGGCCACATTCGCTCAAGATCTCCATCTCCCCTCCCACTTTGGCACTGACTCGGAACCCGTCCCGCTGGACCTGGAGAAGATGGAAGCCATCAAAGTCTGGTTGCTCAACCTCCTCTTTAGCAACGGGATCCGCCTGAAGAGGAATCACACGCCACCAGACGACAAGGATCTCTTCACTCAGATCATGACCAGCCACATAGCCTTCCCCTGTCCGAGGGAGGAGGTCAACGTGAATCGGAACCACGTGAAATTTGACTTCATCACCGACAAGACGGAACCAGTCCTCGCTTTCCAACCTAAAAGGACCCTTTACTGGCTTTACAAGATCCTCATCCGTCTACCGATGAAGGCGGAACGAGGAGAGGGTAGCGGAGGTGGAGGAGGAAGGGCGAGAAGTCACCAGTACGTACTTGCTTTCTACAACGAGCCTGTGAACAGAACGATTCAAAAGGTCATCGAGGAAAACCCGGGCCTGAAGAGGAGGAAGCTGGGACTGTTGGTCAAGAAAGAATTGAGGCTAAAGTACCTAGGAAGAAATCAAGAGATTCGTTTCCTTGCCCCCCCTGAGGAGAGAGAGGAGGAGGAGGAGGAGGAGGAGGAGAGATCACAAGACCCACACCACAGCTTCGACGAGCTCGACCACTTTGCCGACTTTGACAGAGACATTGCACCTTTCTTCTGAGAACGGATCGAAACCAGTGATCTGATTTTTCTTTTCCCTCTTGAGACCTGGACAAGGCGTTTCCTCTCCCCTTCTGGCTTGAAAGAGTGGAATCCATTTTGGAAGTTTCCATTCTTTCCGTTTTGATCATGGTTGTTTTTACTTTATTTTGGTTCTCCCTTTCATTCTCCTTCCTCAACCCCATGTGCGATCGCCATTGATCGATCGTGGTTCAAGGGACATGAGACTTTTGATAATCAAACAAAGAAGATCCATCTCGCGATCAGCAAGAGTGAGTGAGAGAGAGAGATACCCCCCTCCTTTTTCAGCCATCACGAAGTTGCGTTTCTTCAATCTCGAAGGGTGGGTCTGTGATGGGCGTTTTTTCTTCGCTGTTGGAGATGGTGAGGAAGGAAAGGTCAAAGAGAGGTCGAAAAAGATGTACTTTTAAGGTTCCCTTCTTTCTTTCTTTTTTTTCTCCCTGCGGGATACGATTTGAGTCGGCATTCATCCTAAAGAATCAAAGGTTCGAGTTCTGACAAAGCGTAAAGAGCCGTAACGGAAGAAAGGGGGAAGAGATGGGGGAGGGAAAAAGTTGCATAGGGAAATGAAGGGACAAGGGAGGGAAGAAGAGAGATTTTTGAAGGAACCCCCCTCCCCATTTCAAGGACGCCTTCCTCCAAGTTTCAAAAGGATGGGAGCTACGGATTCCAAATTTTCCATAGAGGAGGGCCTCTCCTCTGTCATCGTCAAGAGACGGAGAGAGAGGGGAGATGGGTGGTGGAGGGGTTAGGGTCAGGTCAGGTTGGGGGTTTTCATCATGAGGAAGGCAAAGGAGATGAGAGTGACTTACGACCAAGTTGGGTATGGACCAAACCCTCGTAGGAGAAGATCGAAGAGGTCACCTCGGCCTGCTTTCCGGATCTTGGCTTTCGTACACTTGGAGGGAAGGAAAGGAAGGCGGGTGTCTTCCAAAGTTGACGCCTGCTTGTCAACTCGAAGGGATCGACATCGCTATGCGTTCCATCCTTGGTGGTGAAGGCTGGACTCTGGATCGATTCTCCCTCGACTCTTGCTTGACTCTTCCATTCCTCCTGAACTGGATGCCAAGTTGGCTTTGAGGGGGAAACGTATTGGTGGTTTGGATCTTTCCAACCAGTCGTCATCGGCCTTCGTGACCCGGTGGGAACGGACGAGACAAGAGGTCTGCTAGACTCTCGCCTTCCTTGAACCTCCGCCTCCTCCTCCTCGCTAGAAGACATGCTTGCCATTGAAAGCGTGTCGCTTTTCCATTCCTCCTCGCTCGAAGTCTCGTAGCTTGACAGGGACGAGGTGGATCGAAGGGGACGCTTTCCACTTGGCCTTCCCCATTGAGATGCACGGGAAGAGACCCCTTTCGCGGCTTCTCTCAGGTCAGCGAGCCTTCTCATCCTTCCGTTCACTTCGATTGATAATGGATCTTTCACTTTATTTTGGGGAGGTGGCGGGGGAGTAGGGTGAGGGATGTTAGGGTAAGGGATGTAGAGGGGGTTCCAATTTTTTTCTTTCTGGGACCAATCCATCTCGGACTGTTCCCATGCAGTTGGGATTGAAAGAAACGGGGGGTGGGGGAGGTTTGAGAAGGCGAAAGGACTCACGAGCGACAAGCTTGTTTTCCTTCTCCCTGATCCTTTGATAGATAGATCTCCAATCCTGTCGAAACCTCCTAACAAACTCGTTGTCAGGGTTGAGAGAGGTGGGACCTTTGCTCTTGCCTTGGTAAATCTTGTTCTCCAAGGCGTACTCGTGGAAAGCACTCCTGATATCCAGTTTGGCCTTTCTGATGAAGAGAACCGAACTGTCGTCTCCTGTCAAGGCTTCGACGTCGTGATTGAGGACGGCGTTGAAGTAATCGTGTTTTTGGGAGTACCTATCCTTCAGATGAGCCGTACTGATCTTCAAGTCGTTGCCTGACTTTTTCCGACCTTTGATTTGAGAAGGTAGCAGGAGAGTGAAGGAGGTGAATCGAATAGAAACCATCTCTCGAATGGGAAAAAAAAAGTCAGGAAATCCCAAAGATGCGAAAGCAGAACTCACCTTCCTCCTCTGGGAGATACAACACAATCGTCACGTCCGAATGGAGAAGGGATTTCAAGGGATTGATCGGATGAGAAAGGAATCCAACGGAGCTTTGCCTCCCATACCGGAGGAGGGGGAGGGAAAAAGGAAAGCAAGCGGAGATGGATCCACCTTCTCGTCCCTCACCTTCGCCGATGCTTCTCAAGCTCCTGCTCCAGAAATCTTCAAAGACCTCTTGGTAAGGCTTGGTCTTCTCGAACTCCTCCATCTTCCTCTTCAACCAAGCTTGATCCTGTTCCAATCTCAACCATTTGTCAGGAACCTCAGTCCCCCACTTGTTCCTTCTCTCGTATTCCTTCCCTTGAACGAATTGGTTCCATTTCGCGAGTAGTCCCTCCTGAGCCTTTTGGTCCAATCCCTTCCCCTCCCTCACGAAGGGGAAGATCATCTTCAACCGATTCCGTCTCCTCACTCGGGTGATGTTGTGCCTTTTGTCAGATATCAAGACTCTGATGAAGTTGCTCTTCTTCAGAGGGATTCCTTCGACGATCCGGTCAGGACATTCTCGTTCGATCTTGGAGATTTTGGCCAAGTAGGAACCCGTTGTGGGATCCGGAAGGTCGGCCACCAGCTCAAAGATGCTAGAACGGATCCGAACTTGTTCCTCCGGCGGCAGTTGCCTGAACAACTCGTTGGCCCTACGAGAGGAGAGTCTGATGGGACCTGTGATGAAAAAAAATGTTTCGGGGGAAGGGGTGGGGGGAAGGTCATCCCTCTATCCTTTGCTCTTACCTTTTCTCTATGAGCCCCTTACGATTTATCGAAAGAAGCGAAAGGCTCAGACATCCTCTCAACCCAAAGCTTCGCTCACCTTCCCCTTTCTCTTTGCCGAGTCTCTTCTTTTTAAGGTAGGGGCCATATCCTTGCCGGTTTCTTCCCTCCCTTCCGTCTCTTCCTCCCCTGCTGATCCTTCTGGTCTTGCGAGGCACTTGGTAGTCCGAACTTTGCGCCGAAGGGGATTCGTAATCTGAAGTTTGAGCAGAAGGAGGTTCGTAATCTGAACTTTGTAAAGAAGGGGAATCTGATCGAAGGTGGGTTTCGGAGGAGAAAATGTAGATGTTGACAGGTTGACATATTCAGCGAAGATCCCAGTAGATTCTCGAAGGCTATCTCTCAACGATCTTCTTTCCCCCACCCACCCCTCCCTCACCCGAATTCCTCTTCTTGATGAAAACGTGCATTTCGGAAAGGTGAGGCTTGGAATCCATCCCTCCACTCAATCCTTTTGAGCTTTCAGCGGATCCTTTCAGATCATGACAGAATCCTGAAATGACCAAGATGCTTGGAAAGAGAAGGGTCTGGAAGGAGGGAAACTTCATGGTTGCTATTGGTGAATCAAAGGTGAAAGGAAAAGAGAAAGCGAAGCGAAACGAAGGAAATAACAAGAAAACTGCAAAGGGGGAAGAAGAGTCACGGAAAGAAAACGAAGAAGGGAGACAAGTGAAAAACGGGTAGCGCAAACCTTTCACAGTCGGATGAAAAGGATTGCGGAAAGATCGATGAAGAATGGAGGAAAAGCATCGCCCCCTCCTTTCGCCTATTTAAACATCTTCGTCGATGGACTCCGTCCCCTCTCAAAACCCCTTGGTCTGGAGTAAGGATTCACGCTCAGCCCCGAAAAACTAGAAGTGGTAAAAAGATTTTTTTTTTTCTCACCAACAACCATTGACCATTTGTTCCGTTAGATCATTTTCGTTTTCGGAGACATGTAAAGCAAACGGGGGGATGACGGAGGAGAACGAAAGAAAATCTGGATGTGAAGAGGGAGACTAAAGTTTAGGTCCGAGCCCAACTTTTAATGGCCGGATCCTGTTGCTCGCCATCCCCACGCTCAATAAGCCAGAGGGTAAGGGATGTTGCAAGGTGGGCAGTTTTTCTTCTGGAACTTTCCGTTCCCCATGGAGGCGTCTATCTGGAAGTCGAACGTCTGCCCGTCGAAGGCGGAATCAGCGGCACAGGTGCAGAGGTTCTTCTCCCTCTGGGTCTGGAAGAGCGCCGTCATTCCGTAAAGGATACCCCAAGCGTCACTGACGGCGAACCAGGGGTCCATGGGGTGAGTCCCACCGTTGGCGTACTTGTAGTATGTGGCGTGGTACTTTACCGCTGTGACGCCCCGAGGGTCTGTCCTCTTGGTGAGCGTGTTGGCAGTAGAGCCGCTGGTGGTGGTGGTGTTGTCACTTTCGGTGCTGTTGTAGAGAAGCTGAATAATCTGATCGTAGGAAAGCCCCACCTCGTCTCTTTTAAGGTCCAGGTTGTTCAAGGGGATGGAACGATCGTGGTGCTCGAACATGGACAGGTTGGCGTGGATGATGGCGTGCAACGAAGATTCCTGTTGAACCGCCCAGAGGGGGGCCTGGGTTTCGGAATCCATCCTCTGGAGAACCTGGAATCCATCTGCTTCCAAAAGGCCAGAATATTTGTCCCCACTATCACGCTTGTAATTGCTTATGTCAGTGTACGCCATCCCTCCCCCGTGAAACAAATCAGTAAGGAATTCGGCCAAGGTTTGTGTTACCCTCATGGCGTAGGGGCTGATCGGGCCGGAGAATGGCTCGGATTGCCAGGCACCCGACTGACAGCTGACGGTGCACCTTCTGGAGTAATCGTTGTTGGTGTTGTAGATGAGAGCCTCGCCTGGACTGCACTGACCGCACCTGACTGGGACCCGTTTCTCGAGACGATCGTGAGGCAACGACTTTGCTGATCCGATCAGTAGGCAGGCTAGACAGATGATCGAAATCATCAAACGTGAGATGGGTTTGGCCATGGTCGTGGAGCGACGGGAGGTGGAATGTTGGTACAGTTTGAGGGAAGAGGGATGGAAAGCACGGCTTTGGGCCGCGAGGGAGTACCCAGTCCATCCTCTCTTTAAATCAGAGATTTTACGAAGGATGAGGTTGAAAAATATCGAATCGGACACAGAGTGGGATACTTGAAGTAGACCCGCCACCCTATGCAGCAGCAAACAAAACTTCCCCCTTGTGGGTTATCTTCGGAGAATAAAAAGGAAAGGGAAACGATCCTCCAAGGTGCTCCAATGGGAAGTTTGAGGACGAGAAGGAAAGGACTCACCGAAACGTTTGCGGCATGAAAAACTTGTCGGATCTTGAGAACCGCCTTTAGAGTTCCCAAGAGAGAAAATGCCTGCGGCGGAGGGACCTTTCCCCATGCGTGAGTAGGCAAGCTTTGTAGGAAAACCATTCTCGGAACTCGAAGAAGATCATGCGAAACCCTCAAGGTTCCGCATAAAATCTGCTATGAATTTGGAAGGGACAGGGTTGGATGATCTACAAGGTTTTCGGGAGCATCCCAAAAATTCATGCCTTCTTGGGCAAGTTGTGTGGCAGGAAAGTCTGCCGTCGTAGTGTGGAACCTTTTTTTTTTGGTTTCATCTCCGCATGGTTTCCCGAATCCGTTCCTTCTAATCCGAACCGGTTTTGAAGCTTGTCACTGACAGGGAGCCGATCTTCCAGTCCGCCATAGAGGTGCGACTTTTTCCTCGATGGCTTCATCGCCGGAGAAGAAAAAAATCCAATCCTTGACAAGGAACGAGCCTCGAACGAATCCAAGATCGCTTTGCGGAGATCTGAGTTCGAAAAGGCTGTCGGCATTCATTGATCACCTCCTTTCCTGCAACCTAAGGATGGCTGAATCAAAAAAAGATGGAGGGAAGGGGATGTTCGGCCTTTTCGCCAGTCGTATGTTCTTCAAAAGGCTTTTCTACGCATCGCTCGTGGACCGTCGGCTGGACCTGTCGCTTTCGCACTCGGGATCTACCTTGCTATGCCTACCATCTCATCAAACCTGCCTGAAGGGGCACTTGAAAATTCGATCAGGGAAATTCCGGAAGACGTGCAAAAACGATCAAACTTCCCTGAAACAAAACGCCATGACTGAGAGACAAGGGATGGGTTCCGGTGCCGCTTTGCGCTTCATGAGAGGCAGGCTTCAGGATGGAGGTCTGCTTAAGAAGAAGGGCTGAGGGTGCAAGAAGGGGAGCGACTGAGAGAGAACAAAGAGTCACGTGATTACAGCATGTCAAATATCGACCAGCCAGTGGGAGACCAGGGAAACAGGTTTGGAACGATAGATAGATGCCGGATCCAACGATCTTCGGGCATATATCGCTTGGTCGCCATCTACAGTTGATGTTCCTTTCATGACTCTCTTGATACGTACCTGTGATCTTCCAAAAAAAAAAAAAACAGAATTTCTGTGTGTTAGAGATAAAGATGGTTAGATATGGAAAGAAGAGGGATCGAAGAAAACGAACCCACCTAGAAAAGAGCAAGGCCCAGTGATATCCGTGAATCCAGGCAGCAAGGATACGAACACGCATACAATGATCGTGACTTTGGCTGGAGTGAAAAGTTCAAAGAGTCATGATCCTTTTTCCCTCTCCTATTCCGATCGGTTTTTTGTTTGAGGGGTGAGGTTTTTTCGACAAGGGGTCTTAAGTGATCGTCGAAAGAGAGAGGTGGTGGAGGAGGAGGGGGGGTGGGGAGAGGCTTTTCAAAGTCTCTTTGCTTCTCATTGGCATTTCCTTTCTACCTCTTTGACCCTAGACTTGAGCCACTCTCCAGCTTGTCGCCAGAGAACGGTAGATTCCATTATCGATAGCCACAGCTCGTTCGAGTCGATTGTTGTCGCTCCAAAATTTCACAGCCTTGTTCATCTTCAACACGATGACGAAGCGGACTGCTTTCATGTCACCTTTGAAATCGTTTCAGAAGAGGAGTTGATGAGCCCATCTTTGTCTGAAGTATGAGTTCGTTTTCCGTCCCCCCACGAATGAGGTGCTCAAGGTGAGGATCCCCAACCAGAAGGTCCACAACATTTGCCGTGAGGGTGGTGGAAAGGGACCTTGTAAGAAAACTGACTTCGCTCTTGAAAACCTATCATCTTTTCCATACTCCCTCTTCTTCAATGAAGATCCGCTCGTCGATTTGGGGAGGGAAAGACTTTGAAATCGAAGCCTGACCCTGGGTAGGTGCGATTCCATTAAAGGTCAACCGAATGGTAAACCTTTTTGGACCATTGTTTCCTTGGTATCTTGCCAATTTCGATCATACGCCATGGTGCCACTCGCCCATAAAATTTCTCTCAACGCAAGATGGATCGGAGGGGCAGACAAGCTGAAATGAAACAAGGAAAGTGAGAAGATCGATGGGAAGATTATGGTAGGGGAGGGTCTTGAAGTTCAGGCTATGCAGGCTCGGCCTGCTCAACCTTTCATCATCAGCTCGATAGAGGGAAAGGAAGCGATTCGATTCCCTCAGGAAACTGGAGAGGAAGATCGCTGGAAAAAGGTAGGAAGATGGTTGTATAAGATAAAGCCTCGGAGAGAGGAAGGTGAAGAAGGGGCAGCTAGGAAAGGAGGTCCTATTCCCAGTTCCGGCTTCCGCGTGCGTTGATCATCACAACAAGGCGGAAAAGATGAGGGAGAACATGCAACCTTTCCAGTCTTGGAACCTTTTGAGAGTAGGTCGTCCATCTCCCTTATCGTTCCGATTGCCTGAGCATCCAAATGTACCTCCCGCCTCCCTAGAGCCATTGACACACAGTCCCGTAGGAGTGTAATCATCCCAGTGATTTCTTTTCGCTCGTCCCTTTCACACCCTTCTCCGGCCGTTCTACACGGTGCTTGAAAGCACACGAAATCAAGAGGAAGACAAGAAAGGAAGGAAGGGCAACCTCGCCCTGCATAGAATCTTCCCCCCCTTTTCGACCTAGAATTACTTACTCCTTCCTCTTCGCTTTTCCCTTTCAAACTCACTGCTCGCTTGCACCTGATCCTCCCGGATGACAGTGAGGACCTCGCACAACTAGCTGTGGTGGAAATTTCCTCCTTTGTGACTTGTCCGTCACCTTTCCTAATCATCGTAGTGGGATGGAGATGGACGATAAGAAGGCACATGCGCTCTTCCCTTCAGAAGGATGATGGCTTGAATAGTCCCATCTCGCATATCCCCTAGAAATAAAAAAAAACGGACACTTTCCCTCAACGACCTTTTCCCTAAATAGCTCTCCACATCCAACTTCATTCCAGCCTCAAAGCAGAGACCCTCGATCCCAGACACAGGGCCAAAAGAGTGAGTCGATAAAGTCTAGTTCAAAAGGGGACCTCCCGACCCAAGGGGCCTCCATCTTGGTTGCTAAAGCTCAAGTCTACAACCCGATCGAAGGTGAGAAACTTCCCTCTCCTTAGAATGAATCTCTGAAACCCTTCAACTCGGCCGCGTCCCAATTGACGAAGCCCCCCACTTCACCGATGCCTTTGCCGTCGCTTCCGACGGGGTCTTTTCGGCTACCTCTGATGGCGAGGTTGGCGATCACCGAGCCTGGTAGCTCGGGTTTAAGAAGCTTACCCTCCTCGTGCAGCTTGATGAACCTCTCGAACTCGCTCGGGCTCATGACCGAAGTTCCTTGCGAACGGATTTGCGTTTGCATCTGTGTGTGTGGGGGGGAGTGCGAGAAGACGTCCTCGAGATGAGCCAGTATTTACATGGGAGAGTTAGAGGGGGCGAGGAGGAAGGGTTGCATCTTTGAAACTTTGAGTGGCCGGGATCTCCTTTTGACTCACGTCAGTGTCAACAACGCCTGGCCTGACAGCGAAGCATGCAAGTTCGGGCTCCTCGTTGGCGAGCGTTCTGCAGATCGAGTTCATCGCCGCCTTTGTAGCGCTGGGGGGCGGAGAAGCAGAGACGATTGTTTGATTGATTCAGTAGAGTGTTTCTGTACGTTTAGCAGAGTCGGAATCCTGAAATTGAGAGCATTCAACCACTCCGTTTGGCCGCTCGCTCCCTCTCTTCCTTCTCTCGTCCCCCAGCTTCGCTTGACGTTGAGACACTCACTTGTAAGCGCACCAACCAGCGGTAGCACCGACAGCAGCTCCTGAGCTGACAAATACAACCCTTCCTTGAGGTTCTGCCTTCTTGAGGTAAGGTAGGGCAGCTCTGACGGTGGTGATGAGGGAGACCGTGTTGACCGAAAGTTGGTGGGCAAAGGATTCAGCGGTCTGATCAAGGAGAGATAAGGGTTAAAAAGTGGTAAGAGGGTTCTTTTTAGAAGGAGTGATTTTAGATTCAGATGTACACCCAAGGAGACGGAAGGCATCAAGGTTAGATAGGTATACTGACGAGGTCTTGAATCTTGGACAGGTTGGCAATCCCTGCATTCAGGATGAGGGCGTCGAGCCTAGACCATTTCTGGATGGCGAGTTGGACTGCCTTGGCGTTGTCACTCTCGGACGAGACGTCACCTTGGAATGCGACGAACCTGTCCGGATAGTCTTCCTCTAGTTGGGAAAGCTGTGAGGATTTTGAACGAGAGACCGAGATGACGTTGACCGAGCTGGAAGGGTTGGAGAGGAGGAGGTTAGCCACGGAGAGGCCTAGACCCCTTGAGGCACCGGTGAGGAGAACGACTGGGTTCGCGGATGGGATGGAGGCAGACATGATGGGCAAGGATGAGAAGGTGAGGGTAGGGAGGAAGGATGGTCAGCAGGGAAGGGGTCATGATGAGGATGATGAATGATTTCACTCACCTTTACCCAAAAAGCGTCTATGGAGTGGAGGGGGAAGGGAAGGGAGAAACAAGATCACGTGCTCTCACTCGCTTCATTCCCCCGATTTCCCTTCTTCCTCCCACTTCCCATCATCACCACGTTCGCCATGTTTCCCCACTCTCCCCTTGATGGAAAACCCATCCAAAACCTCAACGCACACGAGGAGAGTCTTTGGCGCCCCTCTCTTTTTCACTCTCCAGGACGAATGGAGCGGTTGAGAGGCATATTTCGTTGTCACAGGCTGTCGGAGGTGGAACGACACGGTTCGATGAATTGTAACCGAGATGGAAGACAAACGTGTTGGAGAGCACTCGAAGATGGATTGGAAAACAGGGAATCACCACCTTCCTCTCCCTGATCCCCCGCATCCGCCCGCTTTAGTCCTCTTCCGAGTCGCTGGCGAAAAAGTCGTCTCCCTTGACCTTGCTCTCCACTCCCTTCTTGGCCTTGGTGGATTCCTCCTCCTCCTCGCTGACTTGATCCTCATCAGATTCGCTTTCGCTCTCTTCCTCATCGGAGTCGCTCTCCTCTTCCTCGCTATCCTCATCCTCATCACTCTCGCTTCCACTCTCCTCGGCTCCCTCCTTCCTGCTCTTCTTGGCATTGACCCCACCTTCCTTCTCCTTCAGCGAGTCGGATTTCCTCTTCTTCTCCACACCTTCCCCATGGGATCCAGACCTCTCGCCCTTCTCCAGATCCACTTCTGGCGTGTTGCTCAGCCTACCTTCCTTCATCCCTTTCCTGACCTTCTCCAGCACTTCGGCAGCCTTGGATCGTGACTTGTCTCCGTCCGTGGAGAGAGGCGCCACAGGTTCCGACGTGTTGGATGCGAATAGCGCCACGTAGCGGAGATCGGCTGGGTAGGTCTGTGTCGTCCCCCGTTCGTGTCGAAAGAGACAAGAAGAGAGGATAGGGGATTCAGTGACGCAGGAACGAAAGTTTTTCTCAAGCGGATTCCCCACCCAGAAAAGAACCTTGGAAGCCGAACCAAGAAGGTGGGAAAAGAGGGAACTGGGGAGAACTCACGAGAACGTAGTGAAGCAAAGCTCTGAAATCGAACAACCTCTTCTCGAGCTCCTCAGTGGTTCCCAGCTCGCCGTCGACCTCTTCCTTCCCTTGCTCGCGGTCGCGTAACGATCTTTGGATCTTCCTGATCCTCCTGATGAGCTTTTGCCTCTCT
The DNA here is from genome assembly GCA_003144235.1 of Violaceomyces palustris. Classification (NCBI taxonomy): domain Eukaryota; kingdom Fungi; phylum Basidiomycota; class Ustilaginomycetes; order Violaceomycetales; family Violaceomycetaceae; genus Violaceomyces; species Violaceomyces palustris. The sequence goes on along the minus strand of KZ819849.1, from coordinate 23,930 downwards.
GTTTCATCCCCAAGATGTACCAACAAGGAGACGGGGATGTGGATTGTCAGCATCAACGTGGAGGTAAGGAGAACCCTTAATCTGACCGATTTAACGTGACTCTCAAATTCTAGGTTGAGAGGGGAGGAACGCACCGAAGAACTTGATCTTGTGATACTTTGAAGCCCGATTCTTCTCAACGTTGGCCCTCTCTTGCTTCTCGAGATCCTGGGTCAGAGTGGCTAGCCGCCTCTCCGCTTCGATCTTGACGCCTGGTGCGAGGTTTTCCTATTCGAAAACGAACGACAGGATCAGGCGTGAAGGGAACGATAATAAAATCAGAGTTGAACAAGAAAGGAAAAGAGTTGAAAAAAGGAAGGAAGATAAAAGGAAGCACAAGTGTGCATTTCGGAAGAAAGGAGGGAAGGCCTTGCTACTGGATCTCACCTTTGCGAGCAGACGCTTGGTCTGTCTTATGGAAGCTTTGAGTTTCGAAGCTCCAGGTAGACCGTTCTCCGCGCTCTGTGGTTTTTGGAACTTTGGCCTTGCCGTTCCTGTTCCTCCTCCTCTGCCACCTCGAGCTTTGCCCCCCCTACCCCTTCCTCTCGGACCACCTCTTCCCTGGTTGCGATTGCTGTTAATTTCTCCCTCCCCCCTCAAGGGTTTCTTCCCCTTGTGTTCGGGCGTTGACATCGTGGTTGGTGGGATTGGGATGAGAGGTGGTTGGAAACTGTTGCGCCACGATGGTTCTGTGGATATTGGCGGGTATGGAGTTGTTCGAAGGAAGAAGGAAGTAAGAATAAAAAGGTTGAAGAGAAGGAGAAGAAGAGAGAAAATGAAAACGAAAAGAAGAATCGAAAAAAACAGGTGGAGATTCGGGAATCGGAGAACGAAATGGAGGGAAAATGGAAAAAGGCATCACGTGCACTGATCACCTTGAGCAACCTTCGTCTAACTCATTCTTCCCACTTGTAGCACACTTTTTTTTCGACCATGCCAAAATCTTCACACCCCAAAAAATGATTCGTCACCGTTCAGTTACATCGAAAGAGGATATTTTTTTCTTTTTTAACATTTCTGAAGAGAGTGTATGTATACATAAGAATGAGATAAGGAGAAAAAGTGGGAAACGACATTGAGGGTGAGGATGTGCAAATATGGATACACAACAGGCGACCTGCGGTGAGAGTGACGGTTCTGGTTTTGCGTGAGAGAGAAAGTGAGAGGAAGACGGATTGAAAGTCAGTTCTCGATTCTCATGGCTCCCCGCAACGAGCGATCGCAAGTGTGTTCGTCATGGGCGTGAAAGATCTCTCTAGAAACATCCCCTCGACTCGTAGAAAATCAGACAAGGCTGAAACTTGAATGAAAAACGTTATCCACATAATGTTTTAAGACTAACGAGATTCCTTGGTTTTGTTTAATCATCACTTTAGGTAAGGGAGGTGTTGCCCTGTAGAGGGAGGGGATGGGACATCGCCATCCTGTGTAGACTCACCACAAGCAATGATTCTGGAAGGGACTGTAACCACGAAGGTGTCACAGTCCCTCCCAGATGACCCGTGCCGATCTTTTTCTCGGCAGAGTCGTATACTGGTCTCCTAAATCGATACGGCGAGACGGATGGTCGGGAAAGTAAGGTGGAATGTTGAAAAGGAGGGAAGGAAAGTGAAGAATAAGGGAGGAGGGAACGGGTTCGGAGGGGAAGTTCGATAACGATGGTGTACACGTCGTTGGGGCGAGGTAATGGTGGTTGGGAGAAGAAGAGTGTGAAGGCGGCTTGGCCTTACTTTATACAAGAGAGGAGAGGACCGGAGACGACAAGAAGGGAGAGAAGCGAAGAAGGCGAAGGAAACGTTAAAAAAAGAGCGTCGAGTCATGTGACCTCTGCCCTTCTTTCACCATGACCTGGTCACGTGTTCCGACATCCTCACCTCCTTCCACCACCTCCATGACCTCCTCTCCCTCGCCGTCCACAAGCTCAAGGAAAGCTACAATGAGAATGATGGCCGACCATGACCTTCACTTAGATTTACCTGCCAAGATGAACCTTCCATCATCGCCAAAGCTCTCGTGTTTCAGCTGCCGTCCCTCGTAGGAGGGAAAGCTAGGGGCAAAAAAGCGCATACAATGTACTAAAAAAAGAACCGGAAATGGAGAAAGATGGAAGGGGGAATGAGTGAATAACAGAATCAACAATGGCGGAGGAAGAGGAAGGAAGGAAGCAGAGATCAATGGTTACGAAAATGGCATGAGGCGAAATCGAGCCATGAAGAGGAATGGACTTCGAACCCTTATGGCTCTCCACAATGCTTTCCATCCAGAAAGGAGAATCAGCATGCAATTCTGTTTGATCGACCATCTCTTGTTCCAGGAAGGCAAGAGAGACATTATAAGGGAAGGGGAGAAACCTTGAAGAGAAGGCGTCCGTGAAGCAGGAGGCCTTGGGTCCAGCCCACGGGGAGACATCATCGGATTGGCTAGAAACAATCGTCAGAGAAGAAGATGTAAAAGAAACAGGGGGGGGGGGGGGGGGGGAGGCCAAGGCTCTCGACTCGCGGAACTTGGCGGAGCATGATATAAACAATCTCTGGTGGATGCAAGTCGGATGGGAAATATCCTACCGCCCGCGACCCAGATTCTTTTCCTCTCTCTCCCACTTCGAAAGTGCAGGTCCGAGCCAAGTATCGGTGGCAAGAAGACCATCTCAGCAAGCAGAGCTAGTTGATGCTTCACAGCCTGAAAGAGTTTCGTACCGAGCGAGGAAAAAAACGGAAGAAAAGAAAAGAAAAAGGAGAAGCTTCATCTCAGCATCGATCCGAGCCAATTCCCCCGCCATTCCCTCAAAAAATTTCCAACCCTTCGAGTCGCCGCCCCTACCTGTCCACTCACACCCGGAGCATTCGTTCTATGACATCGTGGACGAGCTCGTTCTCGTCGCAGCACTCGAAGACCGTGTCTGCACCGTCACGGTAGGTGAGGTAACCGTAAGCGTAGATCAAGCTGATGCTAGGCTGGTCCGTCGATCCATCGCTCCTCGAACTGAGATGGACAAAGACGTCGTCGAATTCGTACATCCTCATGTCGTACGCTATGTGGAATTTTCGGATCATCAAGAGGTTGTTCCTGGGTGAGACGGTCATCGTTGCTGACCTTCCTTCTCCTTAAAGAAGAGGAAGGGAAAAGATAAGGGAGGTGATTGGTCAGAGGTCTGTTTCTGTGTTCTCGGAGGGAGAAGTCAAGATGAGGAGAACCTCACTTTCTCTGAATATCCAAGAAATCCTCGTTCTAAATTTTCTGATGGGGATGCGTCCTGGTTCTTGAGCGTCTGGAAAGAATGCTGAGGGCCAAAGGCAGAGAGGTGACTCTTCCTCACATACATTCCCATTTATGCTTTTCATCCTTGAGCACCCTACGTTCAACCCCCCCCCCCCCCCACCCCCTCCTTTCGAACGCCTGAAAAAAAGAAAAAGGTGGGAAATTGAACCAAAAAGGACAACTTCAAGCCAAGCGTTGGGAAGAAAATATACAAATCGAGGTAGGGTTCTCGAGTGGGAGAAAGCTTCCGAACGAGTTACGTCACTCTGTGTCGACAAGAATTTGGTCATGGGAGCAAGCGGAAAGAAGTGGGAAGAGAGAGAGAGAGAAGAGCGTGAAGCAAGTCTTAACCGCTCCCTGTCGCAAGAGAATCAGCGGACGGGTTTTTTTTTTTTTTTTTTTTTTTTGGTTTGATGAGTCGCTTGGAGGCGCTTGGGTCAATCTTATTCTTATCCAATCTTCCCCCCCCTCCCTCCCCACCAACCCATCGCTTTCCTCAGCATGAAAATATTGCTCTGCCCCTATCCTCTACAGCTGGTTTTCCAAGTCATGGTTTCTCACAGAGGAAAAGGCGGCTCGGAGGAAAGGACATCAAGGTTCAAAGGACCAAAGTGGAGCGTGTCGAAAAGGGAAGCCAACTTGAGGTAAACGAGGGTAAGCAAGGCACAGAAGCAACCCATGACGGTCACTGGTGGATCGTGAGAAGAGGGAGGGTTTTCCATTTTCGTTTTGATTTTGGAGAGTGAGGAATTAGTTAGTTCCTATCTTTTCATGATCGGGAGAGAGAACGGAAAGAAAGTAAAGGAACGAACAGAAAGAAAAGAAGAAAAAGGGAAAGAAAAGAGGGGAAACGAGAAAGATGAAAGTCGACTGGGGAAACCTTTGCTGAATTCCCCTACCCTCCCCCTACCCACCCTTCCCACTTTTCAATACCTCGACCTTGACTCACGGATAAAGATCTGCTCCCATATCTCGAGTCCGTCGAGTACCCAGACGCTGGCGAAATAGATCCATTGCCTCCAGGCGGTATCCATGATCCCGTCTCTCACCGTTGCCAAGAAAGGTCGTTTCCTCTCCTTTTTCTTCGAGCCTTCCGACGCAAAGATTCGGCGATGCCTCCCTCTGACTTGTGGACCAAGCGTGTCCACTTGATCGACGGTGTCGGACTCGATTCTCTCCGCTGATGAGATTTCCTCGGCTGAATTCAGCATCAGATCGTTGTCTTTGTGATGGAGTGGTCCTCCTTTCCTTGGATAGGTGGTAATCTGAAGTTCGCCTTTTTTGTACTGAGAAGGCGACATGGATTCTGACATGGTGAGGCAGGGCAAGTTGGGGGTCCTCCAAGATTTGCAAGGTCAGAACTTTTGAGCTGAAATTCTTCACCTCTTATACCGAAGCTGCAGTTCATCCCCATGGTCCAAATTCGAATGGATTCACCTGAGCGACTCGAAAGGGGCATGCGGTTGGCTTTGGCTAACTTCTTTTTCTTTTATCCCTCGAACATGGTTAGGACAAGGTTTGCATCAGGGGGTCTCTCTTTCCCCCAAGCGCATCTGTCTTCTCCACCTGTAAAACCTCATCGGCCCTACGCTTTGAAGTGCACGACGTTCCTCAGAACCATGGCCCCCCTCCCACCCCTTCCAAACCCAGGTAACTCACGCGTGGTTACTTTTTCCTCGGAGACGAAACCAAGACAAAGTCTGATTCGAGTCGACTTCTTCCTCTCCCCTTCTCGCTCTCATCTTTCCCCGTCAGAGGGACTCCCCGTTCCCACCCTCGCGAAAAGTTCCTAAGAATGTGGAGTTTCGGTTCGATCATCAGTGCGAAGAGGTGCGACTCTCAACTACGTCCTTCTCTCTCGTCCTCTGCCCCTCCCATTCTGCAACGATTTGGATTTAGGATAGAACAGAAAGAAGAGAAAAAAAACTCTCCTCAAGGAGAGGAAAAGATACACTCTTGTGTACTTTCTCTGAGAAAGGCTCAGAGGGGTGAGAATGATAACTTCGTTCTTAACTCGGAGACAACGCCCTTTTTCTCTGGTTCTTGGGAGGGAAAGCAAGGGTGGTTTTCGTGACGAGTTCTTCTGATGCTATTATAATGTCAAGCTTACCACTTTCTTTCACGTGATTGCTTCCTTAGCGTAGTTGGTTTATCGCATCCGTCTAATAAGACATGCCTGATGAAATCATCAGAAGACAGGTCAACTCAACGGAAGGTCACTAGTTCGAGCCTAGTAGGGAGCACATCTTTTTTTTTTTATTATTATTTTTTTTTTACCTTTTTCTTCTTCTTGTTCCAACAAACCTCATGCCAACTCATCCTTTTGCTCGGTCCTTCCCGAACGGGGAAAATTTTTAGGGTTCATAGAAGTACTCTTCATCTGCGGATCCTTGTTTTAATCTCTATTTCTAATGCATTTTTCAGACCTTCGGACGCTGACGATGGATTCGGATCTTGTCAGGAACGAGGGAGAGGGAGCTCATGGAATCCATGATGGAGGCCAACCCATCGTTTTCCGTCCCTGCCTTGAACTTTTCGTCGTTTTCGTCTAATGTTCTTCGGTCACTTGGTTCGTGGTTTGAGGAGGAGGGGAGCGAGTTTGGTGGGGGATCTCTTTCGATTTCCGATGAAGACGTTGCGTTCTCCATCCCCGACTCTGCTTCGTCTTGCTCTGGCTCTTGAAGCTTACGTTTCCTACCTTTCCCGAGATTCTCTTGGCGATCATCGAGATCACTGGAACGTTTTTCAGGTCGAAGTGGGTCGATTCTCATCTCTTCATCCTTTCCATCCTCTTGACCAGTCTCGTCGTCGTCGATCCCTCTCCCCCCCCTCCTCCTCCTTCTCCCTTCCACCCTTTTCCAATCCCCCCTCAAGAGGCTAGCGGTTGGTCCGTACCTCTTGAAAAGCTCTCCTGTCCCCTTGAAGGGGAGAGAGAAGAAGTAGTTGGGAGGGTATCCGTGAGATTCGATCAGGTGCTTCCTCCTCTCTTTAGGGGTGAGGAAGCTTTCTCCACATTGGTCAGGTTCGAGGAAGCAGGAGAAGATGCTCTCCCCCCTTTCCATCCTCTGGATCGAAAGGGGAGAGTGGCATTCTTCGATGTGGAGATCGAGGAAGCGAGAGGTGGGGAACGTCTTGGAACATCGTTGGGATCTCCGGACCTTTCTCGAGATGAGGGGGGAATGGGTGCGACGAGGAGGAGGATTTCCTTCCCCCTCCTCTATCATCTCACAATTCGAGCTCTCATGCTGACTTCCTACCTTGCCCGTCCAACCACTCTGGCTGGTCACTGTCACCTGCTCCTCCTCCTTTTCCTCGTCGTCTGGATCGGATTCCGTTGGTGATTCCAAGTCCGATCCTCGGTGGTCTGGCGATGACTTTGTCAGAACTCGAGACGATCGTGCTCGAATGTCGTAGGGAGGAGGAGGAGGAGGAGGAGTGGGCTCGGTTCTAGTTCTCAAGGTGTTGGAAGCTGACAAGGTGCAGGTGTGAGCGTGTTGAGCATGGTAGTGGGATTCGAACTCGGATGGAGAGTGGAAGGCGAGAGGGCTGGGGTGTGGAGGTAGGTTGCACCAGATGAAAGGTTGACGAGCAGGAGAGGAGCAAGAGGAGGATGGAGGGTCCACTCCGTCCAACGCCCTCCTCTTCGTAGGCTTGTTCGAGTGGTTCCTTGTCGCCATGCGCTTCGTGGAGAGGTTCACCTGAGGGATGGGAGGGGAAGATACGTGGATCGGGGAATGAGCTTTAGGGGTGAATGAGTTTGTTGGTCCCAGTAATGATGGTGCCCTCCCTTCTTCGCCCTCCCCACACGATTCCTCCCTCTTCCTTCTTCTGTCGCCATTCGACTCTCTCATGCATTCTCGTTTCCGATCCTCCTTTCGCGACGGCCTTGGATTCCATGCAACTCTTCCTGCCCGTCAACCGCATGATTCTCATGACTTGTTTCAGCAACTCGGGTCGAAAGTTGAAACCCGGCCCACTCTTCCTTTCCACCACCTTCCCACTCTGGAGGTCACGTGTCTGCACTGGCTCATGAACAGGGGAGAGGGAGGGAATTACGCGACCGGGCTCCAAGTGAGCTTAAGCTCAGAAATAGCCGATCGCCTCCAATCCATTTCCCTGATCCTTACACCCCTCCCCTTCGGATCGCTATTCGGATCAGTCCCGATGGGAGTTGGTCTGAGTTTTTGATCGAATCATTTCTGACTCCTTCCGCTCTCTCCTCTCCCACTCTTTCCCCCCTCCCAACCTTCGCAAATCCGAATCGTCACCTTTTCTGGGCTTCCCCCTGATCCGGACAAGCCAAGCCTCCGATCAGGGGTCCGGATGTCATGACTGGAGCACCCATGGACATCATCAAACCCCTTCCTTGGTTTGCAGAAAAAACTTTCCACACCATCCGGAACGAAAACTTCTTCCGATCATCCTGTCTTCCCAGAAAAGGAAACACATCGAGAGGAAAAAAAAAAGAAATAGAAAAAACCAAAATAAAAAAAAAGAACGCTGCCATGAAGAAGCGAAGGGTGAATGACTCGATTGAAGGCCCAAGAGCGGTGTCAGCCTGTTTCATGATGATAAGCTCTTCTTATCAACATAAACTCGGAAAGGAAAGGATGACAGGAAGAGGGGGGAAAAGGCAGACAAGGTTTTGGAAGACGATAGAATGTGGTGCTATATCGGCAAGAGTTGGAGGGATACCGGGACTTTTGGGGGAAAGGGCAACTCGGGATCCTCAAGAACGAAATGCATGCCCTTGACTGATATGGACCGTGACAAGACCTCGTGGCTCGCCTTCTTCAAGACGGGGTTGGATTCGTCAGAGATTGAGAAGGATCATCACGTATCACCAGACTGCATAGAGTGCGCGTACTGCACGAATACGAGCAAGCTGGATGGAGTAGATTCATGATGGTGGTGGTGGTGGGGTTGGAGGGTCTTCCGAGAAGCCGAAGGGGATCGGAGGAGGGTTGCCAAAAAGAAAAATAAATAAATAAAAAGATGGAGGAAAGAGTGGAGAAGTGGGAAAGGCAAAATAACCGAAAAGTGGAGGGAGATGAGCGCCAAAACGCGGCTACAATCCTTGCCCCTCCCGGTAAAAGGCGGGGGGCGGAAGAGGAAACAAATAAAAAATCACCCACGATCCGATCCCTGAAATTTAGTCACGTTGGCGGGTCTCCCTTGATGGCTAAGCATGGCTATGTGATAGCCAAGTGTCCTTTTTTTCCCTTTTTTTAGCTTGAAACCCCCGTGTGTGTGCGTCCGTCCCCATTTCACCAGTCGTCGATTTCGCCGACGAACACACACCCACACACACAACACCAACCGCCCGCTTGGTGGTATCACATGGCTTTGAAATCCTCCAACCGTCCGTCGTCCACCCTACTCGGATCGCTCTCCTCCTCTTCCGAGATATCCATCGTGTTGTGAGGGCTCCAATGGCTCCCCCTGAGGTCAATTCATGACGTTTGCAAATCCTTTTGCAATGCTGAAAAGGTGAGACAGGGATGGCAGAGGCCAAGGGTGGTGAACCAGCCGATTGATAACGGTCATCGTCCTCGGAGCCCCCCTGCCGTCCACACCCCTTCAGCTTACTTGACTATATAACAACACACCCCATCCCAGCCATCAGACAGAGCGTTTGTCAGGTCTTTCATCTCCACCAAAACTCAGCCATCCCTTCTCCTTTCTCTCCATCTCTACCTCCCGTCTTCCCCTCTCTCAACCATCCTTCGAGCTTTGCCAACACTCTTAGTATCCCATCAACCATCACATTTTCCACCGCACCGTGACCATGGCACCGATCGCCACTCAAACCATCATCACTCCATCCACCACCACAAGTTCCCTCCTATCGCCACCCCAAGCTTCCACCTCCCACCTCGTCGGCGATGCTAGGGACGGCCTTTCCGCCTTTCGTGAGTTGATCCCAACCCCTATCAAACCCATGCAGGCCTTTTTCTCCCCATGCTCGTTCATGCAAGCTGATGTGGCGGAATCCCTGAACCCAACCCCAACCTTCTCAGACCACGTCGAGTGGTACGTCGGAAACGCCAAGCAGGCTGCCTCTTACTTTGTGACGCGATTCGGTTTCGAGAGGGTGGCATACAAGGGTCTCGAGACGGGAGAGAGGAAGGTCGCCTCCCACGTGGTCCGTCAAGGGGAGATCTTCTTCATCCTCTCGAGTCCGATAGAGGCCAAGTCGGAGGACCAAGAGGATTCCTCCACTTCGAGCGGGAAGGACAAAGTCCGAGAGATTCAGGAACACCTCACCCTTCACGGTGACGCCGTCAAGGACGTGGCTTTCATCGTCGACGACGCAGTCGGCGTCTTCGAAGCCGCCGTCAGGAACGGTGCCAGGGTGGAGAGGGAGCCCTACACGATCCAGGACGAGGACGGAACGGTCATCTGCGCGGCCATCAAGACGTATGGTGACACGGTGAGTTTCCTTCATTCCCTTTTGGCCTACCTTCCCACTTTCTTCGTCCTTTTTCCTCCTCTCCTCTCCTTCCCCTTGGCTCACCATTTTGGATTTCCACCTTTCTGTTTCTCATCTTTGTAAACATTCTCGACCTCAGATCCACACCTTGATCCAAAAGGACGGTTACAAGGGTTCCTTCCTTCCAGGTTATAAGGTCATCACCGAGAGGGATCCCATCAACGAGCTTCTTCCTAGCGTCAACCTCCAATGGCTTGACCACTGCGTAGGCAACCAGGACTGGGATGAGATGGAGGAGGCCTGCGACTACTACCAGAAGGCTCTAGGTTTCCACCGTTTCTGGTCCGTGGATGACAAGGATATCTCGACAGAGTTCTCCGCCCTCCGTTCCATCGTCATGGCCAGTCCCAACGAGAAGGTCAAGATGCCCATCAACGAACCTGCGGAGGGGAAGAAGAAGTCTCAGATCGAGGAGTTCGTCCAGTTCTACAACGGTTCAGGGGTTCAGCACATCGCTCTCAGGACCGACAACATCATCCAGGCCGTAGGAGCTCTTCAGGCGAGAGGGATCGAGTTCATCAAGGTCCCTGACACCTACTACCGAGACGTCAGCAAGAGGTTGGAGGCGACCGGTCTCAAGATCCGTGAGGACTTTGAAAAGATCAGGCAGCTTAACATCCTCATCGACTTTGACGCCGGCGGTTACCTCCTTCAGCTCTTCTCCAAGAACCTCTTGGACAGACCCACCGTCTTCATCGAGGTCATCCAGAGGAGGAACTTTGACGGTTTCGGCGCCGGCAACTTCAAGAGCCTCTTCGAAGCCATCGAGAGGGACCAAGCCGAGAGGGGGAATCTCTGAAGGAAACGCTTTCCTTTTCAATTCTCGACCAAAACCCAACCCCCCTCCCTCCTTCCATCCGGACCAGGTTTTCCCCGCACTTCTCCTGTCTCTCTTCTCCCCATCCCCCCCCCCCCCAAAAAAAAACATGAAAACTATTGCAGAAGGGAGAGTGAACTTGGACCTCTCCTGGTTTTTCAGCATTGATGAGAGTGTATGCATGTAAATATTTCGAACATCCCAAGTAAAACAAAGTAAAGAAATTCGACAAGCTGACAGTCAGGGTGCTCTCGCGATAGGGGTGAACTCCAGCAGGTTTCTCAATCGGGTATTGCGCTGAGTGGGTGGAAACGGACGATGAGTTTCCTAAAAGGGAGGAAGGAAAGAAAAATAAATGAAAAACGAGGGACTAACGAATCCAATTGACTTGGGGATACAGTGGTAAGATTCCGACTCTAAAATAAAAGATTGGGGACTCTGAAGAGTTCTCCAGGTGAAAAAAAAGAAGGTGATGTGAGCTGGGCAAGTTTCATCTCAAGAGGGAATCAAAACCCTGGTTCGTGCTTGAGAAAAGAATCTGATGTTGTTAGATACAAGTTGAGGAGGAGGAGGAGATCCAGGAAAGGAACCGAGCAAAGGTGACCTAGACACATTATGTTTGCACAGAGTGAGTACGTTCATATTTTCTTTCTCTTCCTTTCCCTTCCTTTCGTCCTCTTCTAAAGGCTCAGTAAGCTGATCCGATCTCGACAAGAGAGTTGGACAATATCTCTAGACTAGCTAGTCTGTCCGAGCCAGTCCTGATGTTCGACTGCTGCCGCCTCCGATTCATCATCAAATCTTCCCGCTCTAGCGGCGCCGATTTTACTTCCCCGGTGAGGTCCAGACCCTCCTTGTCGAAGCACTCCGCGATCATTGACATACCTACCACAGGGGAGGTGCTTGGGCTAAAGTGAGATTTCAGCTCAGGGTTCCTCCGAGGTTTCAAGCTGCCGATTTTTCCGAGCTCGAGTGCATAATCTTCGCTCAGCGTTGACCCAAACACATCAGCTGCTGTGCATATGGGAGATTTTGTAGAGCTGCATGAGTAGGAAGAAGCAGTGAAATCCTCAGATCCAGCATCCGAGGAAGGAATGGGGGAGAAGCAAGACCTTCCGTCATACATGGTGACACTGCTAAAAGATCCACCCCGAGATCCATGGTATTGTGTCGTTCTCCTTGACTGGCCTTTGGAAGATGGAGGTCGATGAAGCTGAGATGCTTCGCTATTGTCCCTCAAATGTTTCTTGGGAGTCCTTGGCCTGAACGAGTTCGTCTTGGCACTGCTTGCTGAGCGACGCATCGAACTTAGCCTTGTCATCCCGCTGGGCCCCCTTTTCAGACTGGCTGATCCATCAAACTGTATGGGCTCGGCGTACTGGCCAAAGGTAGTCCTCTTGAAATTGTGACTATTTCCTGGGATCGGGGGGAGTGGACAGTCAGGAGGAGGAAATGCCGGCGGTGCCGAGCTTGTATTAGAGCCACTACTGGAGCGTCTTTCCCTTCGAGTTTGGTCAGCTTGATAATGAGATTCTGGACGTGTCGAAGCACAAAAATCCGTAGCTTGGTGACATTCGGTGGATATGATGCGACTGGAGTTTCTCAGAGGGAACCCATAAGTGTTAGAGAGAGTGTCGTCTGAATTCGGATGCTGCCATTCAGATGAATCTTTGATGGAAGCGTGAATGGGGTTTCCCACATGGATTTTCGATTCCAGGGCATTTTGAGAATGGCCAAAGGTAGCGCGGGCCATCTGCTGTTGACTCCTCAACCGCTTTCCTGTCACTCCTTGGCAAGAATCTCCCGTCTTTGAAAGTGTCATGGGATTTGGAAAGGAGGCTGCCAACTTGCAGGCTTCGATGACGAGGCTGTCGAGATTTTGGCTCAGATCAGAGAATCTTCTCTGGCTGGATGATTCGTTTCTCAGCTTCATTTCATCCGATTCCGTGGTGTCATCAAGCTCTGCGGATGAGGAAGTGGACGTCAGTTGGACGGCGTTCTCGGATGGATCAGCAGAACCATCTGCCGCCTTCGACAGAGAGATGGCAGAACTGATGTCCTTCGGTCTTTTCTGGTCCTGCGTCTCGGTGAAAGGGCTAATCAATCTGGGATATTGCTCAGGCGAAGCGGAAGGAAGGCCCGCATTCAGGCTCTGGGTGGATCTGGATGCTTTAGGTTGCGCATGGTTTAACCAATAATCGTCCAAGGAATGCTTTTTTGTGCAATTGCTACTGAGAGAAGAACTACTTCCACCATAATCAGGTCGCAGCTGGTCGTTCGCCTGCCAGCTTCCTTTTTGAGTCATGCGACTTTCCCAAGAATAAAGGGTTCTCCTTGAATCGGACATCGTCGCATCTGGTAGAATTTTTCGACATTCCATCACTGGTGTGGGATCAATCGCGGCCTCCTCAGCAGGAGATAGGGTGCTGATGGTCGATTGAGGTCCTTCTCTACTCGAGACGGCGGTCTCATCGGAGGAGAATTGAGCCTCAACTAGGGACTCAGTGCTGTTTGCAACGTGGCTAAGCATGGCGATGCTAGCGATGCTGAGGTTTGACATCCCATTGCGCCTGTGCTTTCGCATTTCCGCTAGAGTGCTTGCCGAAGGACGGCTTGTCTCAAGAACATGAGAGCCCTTTGAGGTACAGCTCTCTCCTAGCTCCTCAAGACCTTTGGCTGGTGTACTCTCGAGCGGGTCAGAGGCGCGTTTCACAGGACCAGTGCTATTAATCAAGCTGGGACTGGGTCTCATCGGTGAGCGTGCATCGTAGAAACCAGCTAATGGGTAATCGCGACAAACTGGATCGCTTTCGGAAGACCGATTTGAAGCAAAGATAAGATTTCTCGGTCGGCTCGCGAGGGAATTCCCAGAGGGGTAAGATGAGAAGCTTGAAAGAGAACCAACTGAGGAAGCCGTTGGTGGTTGGATGACAGAGCTGGGTACCTGAGCACATATAGTGGGGATGTAGAATGGTTTCAGCAAGACGTTACTCCAAGAATCCCACACCACATCACCCATTCCTTCCTCCTTTGCTTCAATATTTCTGTCCTTATTTCCGTTTCTCTTTATTCGATCCCAGAAGACTCACAAGAGCATCGCTTCTGCTTGCAAGGTGCTCCTGCTCCGAAATTTGACCCTGCGGCATCTTCTCGTTCAGAGACTCAGCGACGGCGGATCTGAGCTCTGCTTCGGAGCTATTCCAGTGAGATGCTCCCTTCCCACCTCTCACTCTTTGGTAGGGAGGAAGCTTGACACTGAGAAGGGCGGAATCTGAAGACCCATATCTGGAGCTGCATTCTGAAGCCTTTTGGTAGTGGATACCCTGCACCACTTGCTCTGCGGCTTGATCCCCCGCTATCGATCGAGGCGCCAACTCCTTGGTAGCCGCCTTTTCTGTTCCTTCATCATCATAAATGCTGGCGCTGTGCCTCCCCGCGCAACAAAAAAACGCGGCTATTGACCTCCTTGATCGCTTCTCGTAGGAAAACCTTGATATCCTGCGAGCGTCTTCCCCCGAGGAAATACTGATGCGAAATGAACTCCTTGGAAAGGCCTCGACTTTCAGGTTGTCGACATTGAGGCGATCGGATCCGATGAGAGTATGGAGGTCGTGAAAACCGTCGCTCTGCTTCTCTGAAGATGGGTAGGGTTGCATATATGCTAACCAAGTTTCACTGAATATGAGGTTTCGCTAAGGAGATTTCAGGAATCCGATGAAGGTGAGTGATGTGAGTGATTTGATGCTCAGACAGCAGCAGGCTGGATGAGGATAGAATTTTCTCTCTTTTGTTCTCTACCTGCGGGATCGAAAGAAAAGAAAGAGATTGATGAACGAGGAAGAAGGTGGTATTGTGACGGGAAGAGTCACTTACCTGTGTGTTGTTCGGGACGATTTTCTTGTGACCAAGAAATGGAGACGGAGATGAAAGAGGTTTCCGTAGGTGGTGGTGAAGTTTAGCAAAGGAGGAGGCTCTCGATTAAAGCGGGTCACGGCACGCAGGTAATGAAGGACGAAAAGTTGTTGTGGGTGAGAAAAGGAGAAGGAGAGACGGAAAGAGAGGGAGAGAGACACAGAGAGAGGGTATTCCAAAACGATGAGAAAGAGGAAGGAAGATGGTGAGGAGGAGAGGTTGAGAAGGATGAGGGGAGGATATATGCGGAAAAAAGGAAGAAGAGAGTGGGTTCGCAATAGGTTGAGAGAGAAGGTGTGAAAGAGGGAAAGAGAGAGGGAAATAAGGAAGAATGACAGACTGCGACTCTCAGGGTTCAACATCATGATTCTTTCTTCATTGAGAGAGAGCAATCATAAGACCCATCCCACTCGCCGAGCCCGTAGTTCTCTGATACGACCCCATAGCCTGAGCAGGCTTGGTAATAGATGAAGGACGAGAAAGCCTCTTAGGTCATCGTCTGTTGGATCCTCCCTCGAAACGGAATCGCTTCGGGACTATACCAGACCATCATTTTTCTACTTGTCTGACTTTGGCTTCCAGCCCTGAGGCGCTTCTGTGAACCCGGACATTTCCCTCTCTCCTCTCTCTCTCTTCGCTCCCTTCTTGAGACAGCACAGCGCGCGAAGAAAGCGCCCTTTACCTTTGGAAACCAGACGTAGGTTCCTTTTCAGTTCTCCCGACATCTTCGTGAGCTGAGGAGGTTGATGTAATGAACCGTACCCAGACCTATGACTGCTATCACGACCTCCTATCTCGGTATCGATCGATGGTTCCGACTTCGTTTCCCGCCTGACATTCGGCTCCGCAGACGCCCAATGTCGATGACGACCAAGAGCAATTCGGCGACGTCGTCTTCACTCGGTGGTTGCATGCGTCTGAGATGTGATTCCACTCGAATCGACTCAACTCCTTCGGCGAAATGAAAGTAAAAAGGCGAGGTCCCGGGATCGATCCCGGAGAGTTCGCCCCCTGTTCCCCGGATTCTCCTGTGGGTAGTGGTCAACTGGATAAAATCGTGAGACGAAGGGGTGTCGGCCTACCTTGATCGCTGGAATGGAACTAGATGGCGATGATGATCGAAATGTCCGTAACCATTTGTGTGAGATTCCTCGTAGCTTGCCCACGCTCGGACCCTTCGAAGAGTCCAGATGAAGTCGAGTGATTGGGTTCAAAACCTGCATCTCGCACTGGGGAACCTGCCTCTTCCTTTACCCCTGCAGAAATGGGATCGAAACGTGAAGCTACGCATGGGGATGGTTATGGTTGCCAAAGTTCGCAACGTCTCGAACCCTCGACTTTGAACGGTTATTGAGCGCTCGATGCCACACCCAGTGCGCCTACCTGTCTGAGTTAAACTCGAGCTAGGTTTTCTGTCTCGTTGCTCAAAGGCCCCCTTTCTCTCACCTCGCCTCTACCTCCGGGTTCCTCGCCTCGGGATGGTTTCCAAATGAAACGGGAGCGGGCGTTGGATTTCGCCGGCCAACATGAAGCACAAAGAGACGAGTTTCATGTGGCAGGGCGAGATGGCGGAAGCTGGTGGTATTCCAAAGTCTGAATCATGGATGAAGCCCACATAGTGTGCGGCAAGAGGCTCCAACCTTTCTCACATAGATGGTGGTATGGGCACGCCCCCATCTTGAACCACTTACGTTGCTTCTGATAGATGCTCCCACCCACCTAACGAACCTTTGACCACCATTCTCGAATCCGTGCTCCTGACCCCAGTGTTTCTGCGGCTGGGGTCACCCGCCACTTCTCCCTCCAGAACTTCTTTCCTCCTCGAAAGATCGAAAGAGGGCTGATGAAGTTGGTGTAAACCCATTCCCAACCTCGCCCCGATATTACACCCTACTCACCCCCTTTCTTCACCCTTTCCGTCCTGTCCCTAAACCGACCACTTTCTCCCCATCCCTCTTCACCCTCGTTCATGAAACTCGACGAAAGAGCGTAGCAACCCACCGATCCGCGTCGATCGGGCAAGGTTCTCCATCATTCCCCTCCAAAACGTGCGAGCCACCTTTAGCTCTGGGTCTTGCTCTTCTATGAGGGTCAGCCAGGGTTCGGCTCTTAAAGTGCATACATTCGAGTAAAATACATTCATGAAAAGAAGAAGAAGAAGAAAAAGTTGGGGTAAGAAGAAAGGCATATACGGAATCCCTTTCGCTACGGAATGGACGAGGTGATTCACGATTCGACGTCGCGCACAAGCAAGAAAAAGGAAAGAGGGAGGAAGGGCAGGAGAAAATTAAGGAGGTCCAAGCCATAGACTGGACTACATCGAGGCTTGACTCGGCGTTTTCTTTTTTTTTTTCTTTCTTTCAATGTTCTTTCTCTGTGAGAAAATCCTCGTTTGATCGACTTCCTCTTGCTTTTTTTCACCTCCCTTCACAGCACGAGCTGGGATCCCGCCGCTCTCTCAATGTTTCTCAGCGTCTGGGTCTCGAGTTGCGATCGTCTCGACCTGTTCGTAGCGTCCCCGTTCGTGTTCTCATTCAACCTCCTTCTGCCACCTCCCCTGGCTCGGTCCTCCTGGTCGATCCCATCCTCCTCCTCCTCCTCCTCCCTTTCCTCCCCATCGTCTTCTTCACCGTTCGCCACTGGATTGTTGAAGACCTCGCTCACGAACTTCGCCACGGCCTTCTCTCCGATCTCGGATTCCGCCCTGGAACCCCAACGCCATTCGAAAGAGGTGTCTTCAGCCATCTCGCCATGCATGCCCCTGGCCGATCTTGCCTGGGTGGCGCTCACGTTCCGACTGACCGCCCTGGCACCGGCTCCTCCTGCTGTCGCCGCATGGTCGGTTTTCACCCTCTCCAGGTACGAGTTCTTGACAGCCAGGGATAGGAAACCCTCCAGAGTCATTTCTAGATTCTCCCCCTTCCCTCCCGCTGTCGCCCTCCTAGAAGCGGTCTGAGTCGCCCAGCCTGAAGTCGACCTCCTATCCCCGGACGGATTCTCCTCTGATTGAAAGGCTTGCGGAAGTGGCAAGTGAGGCTCCAGGTAAAGCCTTTTCAAATAGGCCCTTAGTTGATCTTTTGAGGTCGGTGTGTGTGCGTGTGTGTGGGGAGGGGAGCGTTCGGGGTCGACGCGGAGCATCGGATTGGTCAAAAAGTTAGGCTTAGCTAAACGGCCGTATTGTCACTCTTACCACCCTTTCTCTCCTTTGCGAGAGAGCATCGGATCTTTATGCGGGTAAGAATCTAAACTCACCGTCAGGGACGGTCCTCCCGTTAAGCAAGATGATGCTTAGCACAAGGTGAAGCAGTCCCATCTGTCCCAGCTGACCGTGACCGTCTGCCCTCTTCCAATCTATCAAGGAACCCTTTGCATCCCTTTCTGCACCACTCGAATGGCTCGACCCGGCGGCTGGACTGCCAAGTCCTGCTTCAAGTCTGGACATGGCAGCGATGACGTTAGAGGGTAGGCTTGATCGAAGAGCGTATGATTTCGCATTCGCTGTGATTTGGGGATTTCCGGATGGAACCAGGTCATAACATTGGACGATCACGAGAGTGAGAAGCAAGGATGTGAGCCTCAACCCAGGGAACACATCCCATCCGCAACCCTCGAACGCACGTAAAGGAAACTCACCTCTTCCACCATCTTGGTCCCGGCTGGAGTTCTCCTCCCTCTCCTTCCCCTTGTCGCTCGCTTTATCCTTTTCCTTTTCCCTGGACTTCCTCTTCCTCTTCCTCTCCTCCTCCTCAGCCTGAGCGACGGCGGCATTACTCTGATGGACGAGTTGTTCATTCTCTGCGCCTTTGGCTCGGAGTTCGACCATGTGGTATCCGAATGTCTCGTGCAGGATCCTTTGAGCTAAGTTGAAGACCACCGGGAAGGCTCGAGTGCTTTCCTTGCCCAAGACTGTGAATTATTCCCATGGGGACGGAATCAGATGAAAAGCCGAGAAAGGTGGGAGGGAAGGGAGGTGGAGCTGTAGGAAAGAAGTGGGAGAAAAGGTGTTGGAAACCACTCACCTTTCCTGCTGATGTCATCCTTTCGGATCGGAATCTTTCGATATTCGGAGAAGAGAGCGAGCCTGACTAGATCATTGGCTTTCCTGTTGATGTTCTGGAGTGAGCAAAAATGGAAGAGGGGGCATTGAGCAGGGGTTAAAAAAAAAAGAACATCTTTGAAGGCGCGTGGAATCTGCCTAGCAGTTTCAGCCAAGGAACTGTCAACTCACAGATTCTCCAACAACCTCTGCCGCCTTCTTTGCCTGTTCAGTCTCGAGCATCGTCTTCATCTTCACCGCATTCGGCCGATCGTTGATGGGATCTTGATCGGCTTCGCTACCTTCGTCTGGATCTTCCTCCTCTTCCTCTTCCTCGTCCTCGTCTTCCTCGTCCTCATGATTTCCCCCATCTTGGACTTGATCCTCCTCCCCCTCCGAATCTCTCTCATTCCTTGCAGCCTCATGCTGTTGCCTTCTTGCTTTAGACCTGGTGTCCGTGCTGTTGGCTCTGTTGGAAGAGGAGGAGGACGTGTTGGGCTGTACGTTCCGAGACGAGTTCGCTACATTGGATCTCGTCTGCCTGGGAGGCATTTTCGGATCGTTCGAGTCCCTCCCAAAGAGAGATGAGAAAGACGAGGGGTCTTTCAAGAAGGATCGCAAGAAAGAGAGAGGGAGGGAAAGAGGGAAAGTGTGTTGATGAGGGTCGGATTTGAAGATGGTTTTTCTTTCTCGGTTGACAGAGGAAGGGGGACCCAGACAACACAACTCGTGCAAGTTTCACAAAGCGTGTAAAGCGCGTCGGTTTCTTTGTTGGGTGGAGGTTCTCGTCGCGGAACCGCCTCATTACGTAATAGAGAAAGAAAGTTTTTTTTTTCTCGGGCGACACAAGAAGAGGAGAGGATGAAGAAGAAGAAATGCAGGTGTAGGAAAAAAAAAAAGGGAAGGAAGAAGGGGAAAGACGAAGGTCAGTCATGCCTCACCTTCGTCACCCATGCTCCAACTGCCCTCCCTCATCGAAGAAAGCCTCATCCTTCCCCGTATCCGCATCCAGCTCTGGTGTCGAGAGGAGAACGGCCGGTCTGGAAATCAAAGGACCCTTCTCATAAAGGAAGGCAAGGGAAAAAGGAAATCCCAAGCAAGGAGGCCAAGCCAAACTCATCCCGACAACCCCAACACCCCAACAGCCCAAACCCCTTCCTGACCTTCCATCATGTTCAAGAGGGTGCAAAAAATCCAAAAGATCCGGGAGCAGGATGAAGTCATGGGCTTGGATGGTGAGATCAAGGCGCAGCTGGGTCTGGACATGATGGACGAGTTCAGTTCGGATGAGAGTAGTGACGATGATGATGATGATGAGGAGGAGGAGGAGGAGGAGGGGGAGGAAGGCAACTCGGAATCAGATTCAGAGGATCCTGGAAGAAGAAAGAGAAAGAGAGGAGAAAAAGGACTGGATGGAGACGATGATGATGAAGAAGAGGAAGAGGAGGAAGAGGAAGAGGAGCAAGATCCAATGGCTCCACCGATGACGGTCAAACAATCCGTCCGGGATCCAATCTACGTCGCTTTCGGTGCACCTTCCAAAGCCGGTGTCAAGGAGAGGAGCTGCGTCATCTGCCCCGTCGCCATCCTAAAGAATGACAAGTCGGTCGAGGTTCACTTGAACAGCAAGGTAAGCGCTCGATGATGGAATGATCGAGAGAAACCTACTCACCCCCTAACAATTGACACACAACGTTTTCGCCGAAGACTGACTCTGCTCATGCTGATTTTTTTCTCATTCAATTTCGTGAATACCCTGGCTTTTTGTGATGAAAAGCCTCACCAAAGGAGATTGCAGAGGTACAAGACGTTCGTCACCGAAAGGCTAAAGGTCTCACTTGAGGAGAAGAAGGAGGGATTGGGAAGCTCCGATTCGGATAAGGAGGAGGAAGGGGACGACTTGATCCTGGATCCACGACAGATCGTCTCAGAGATGGATGCGAAACTTGACGAGGAGAGGGAGAAGGAGAGAGGGTCTAAGCCGAGAAGCAAGTCGAAACCGAAGTCCAAAGCGCCACCCCAACCGAACTCCTCTACCAAGGAGGAGGGTGGAGTAAGGAAAGGTCAGGAAGATGGAGGAGGTGGTGATCAAGAGAGGTCGGCGAAAGCGATCGCGAGGAGGGAGAAGAAGAAGGCGAACAAGAAGGCCTGGAAGGAGGCCAAGGCCAAGAGGAGGGAGGAAAGGAGGAAGGTCCAAGCTAAAGAGGAAAAGGATGGGAAGGGTGGAGAGGGCGAGGGGGAGCTCAGAGTTCAAGGTGGTGGTGACGAGGAGGAAGCGAAGGGATCCAAAAGGCAAAAAGTGGACATCGAATCCCAGCAGGCCGGATCCAATTCGGATACCAACGGTAGTCACGGAAAGGATGCGTCGGCGGCCAAGAGACGGAAGAAAGAAAAGAAGAACAAGGTCAAGAAGGCAGCCTAGGATGCTAGAGGTGAAACCAGCCTCCAAGCTCCCTTTCTAGCTCGCGCAATTGGATCTCATCTCTCTGAATCTCCCTCTTAGCATTCGCCTCTCGTTCACTGTTCGCTGCCCCCTTTCTGTCACACTGTTCTAGGAGAAGCCGGCTGTTCGTGCGTTCTCACCGTACTCCATGTATTTTAAATTCATGAAAGTCAAGTTGATGCATATCTATCTTGAAACTTGAAGCGATCGAGGGCTGACAAGTGGGTGGGATGATGCTTCCTGGATTGAGACTCCAAACGAGGTTGTTGGGGGAAGGGGGTTTCACTGCGCTGTCTTCACATGGAGGGAACAGGGGCTATTTCTGTCTAGACCAGGTGATCTGTGGGGAGGAACTTGAGAAGGGTATACAAGTAGAGAACCGGCTTGACCACGGTGAAATCTATCCGAAAGGGAAAAATCGAGAATGTGGAAAAGAAAAGGAGAAAAAACCCGATAGGGGAAAGAAGCGAGGAAGGAAAAGTTTCACTCCCCTCCCACTCTCTTCCCCCAGGCGCTCTGTCATTCTCACACAGCCTCTTCGACCTGCTCCCACTCCTTGTCGATCAAACCTCCGTTCTCCGATTCGCTCCCGCTTTCAACCTCCTTCACCTGAGAATCATCAGAGAGGCTGCTCCAAGGTGGGAGGTCACCTTGCTTGGCGCTCTCCCAGACCTGCTGCGAAACCTTTTCGATTCTCTTGACAAAGTCCTTGGCCATGGCTTCGACCTTACCGAAACCTGGGTCGGTCTCCTCGTAAGGCTTTAGTTCAGCATCCTCTCCCTTGAGCGCCAGCCTGGCTCCGACTCCAGGTCCGGCTCCACCCAGTTCTGGTCGGAACTCCTCGATCCTCTCGCTTCCGACGTACTCCCTTCCCCACCAGTCGGCCCTCGAGCCGTACCTCAGCTTTGTGCTAAGGTTGGTCGAGGGGGCAAGGCAGACGTGACTGACAGAGATGGAGCCCTTGAACGGATCGATGGGGTGATGGGGAGAGAAGAACCACCTGGCAAAGTAGAAGGCCAGCTTCATGGCGGAATCGAGCCAAAAGTTGAGGAAGTCGGCCATCATCGAAGAGGCGACGACGCCCGGGTGAGCCAAGTAGGACCTAGGCTCCTTCTCTATCGACGAGGGCCTAGAAGGGGGAGGGAGGGCAAGGTAAGGGCCAGTTTGGGTGGCGTTCGCAGACTGCGACGCCGTCGAGTTCTCGGAGGAAGACTTGGAGTGGAGACCCGAAGAGGAGTACTCCTCCCTAGGAGTTCCCGGTTGGGTGCGGATCCTCCTAGCCTGTAACGACTCGTCCAGCCCGAAAGCGGCGAGCTCACATTGGTACTTGGTCGTTTCGTAGGGATGCGGAGTCCTCTTGACGTCCACGCACTGGAAGTCGGTGGGGTCGTAGTAGCTGGAAAATGCCTCGAGAGAGCTGGTCCAGACGATCCTAGATGGGACTGAATAAGGAGTTTTCCGAAGCGATGGGAGCAGTGCTCGGGTCTTTTGCGGGTGGAAGGGGGTTAAGGGGGTAGAAATTCAGGGACCACATGTGGACGTATCATTCTTGGTCAGCCTGGCTGTGTCCCATAGGAGGAGGGGTGAAAAACGGTGGGGAGGTGCACCCAGCATTCCAATAGAGGCTCACCAAGACCCAATGAGCTCCAACGTTGCATTGCCAAACCCATCCCAACCCGTCGTCGCTCAGGTCCCCGACCCTCTGCCTCTTGAAAGCGGGCCAGGTGACGGCATGACGGAAAGAGGTCATGATCATGTACGTAGCGTGGAACCAGTTCAGGCCGGTCCAGGCCGAAGACCCGGCATTCAAGACGATGTGGGTGACGTAAGGATACCTTGAGAAGGGTGGAGAGAAAAGAGACACGGATAGGGGCGACCAATGTACCGGAAGTGGGGGGAAGGTAGCAAAGCAAACTGATCAGCTAGAGTTCGAGAAGAAGATGATTCGCCTACCTTCTTCTTCTTCCTCCTCCTCGTCATTATCTTCTTCTTCCTTGCCCAACTAACCTCTCCCGGATCGTCTTGGCGCACTCGAGGGCACTCGCCATGCTCCCGAGGTCTAAGGGCACGAACTCTATCCTTGTGCCTTGGCAAAACCTTCGCCTGTACTTTGCCCTTGCCTTCTTCTCCCTCTGCTCGATCGAAGCGTCTAGATCCACGGCCTCGTCCTCCGCCGCTTGCGATTCCTGACCCTGATCGCTATCAGAGCTGCAGTAAACGTCGCCAGCCTCTGGGTTGCTGGAGCTTTGGTTCTCGCTGACCGCAGTCTTAGCCCTCCTCCGGCGCCTCCTGACGCTCGACTCCTCGTGAGCGTAGGCGACGAGGGCAGGGTCCTCGTCCTCGTGCAGACTGGTGAGTTTGATGTCCTGCTCGTTGGCCTGGGAAGAGACTCGCTGGTTCCTTGGGCTGAAGTCGGAGGAGAGGCCGTGGGCCCAGTTCTCTGGTGGACCTGAGGGGATGTCGACATGGTCGGGAAGGTTGCCAATCCAGTCGACGAGGGCTTGAAGCTGCCTTCTAGCCCGGTGAGCCTTGATGGGGTTCCTGCATGCCAGGACGAGGGTGAAGCCGTTGGGGGCCGAGAAGGGGCTAGGCGAGGCTGGGCCGGGGGACGGGTTCCTCTTCGGGTGGAAAGGGAGGGTGTCGGAAGGGGTCGGGGAAGCGAGTTGGACGATGAGCCTCTGGCAGATGCCAAAGCCTACACCGGCGTTAGCACCAGTGATGACGATGATGGGTCTGAGGCTCGCGTTGTTGGAGCTGGAGTTGGAGGTTGTGGAGGACATGTTTGAAGCGGGGAGAAGGTTGGTGATGTTGGTAGTAATGGTAGGGAAAGAAGCTTGTCGTCGTGAGAGCTTTGCTATCCGACAATCTGCGAAAAAGAACTCGCTCCCTTTGAGACCAGAGAAGAAGAGATATGGGAACAAGGGAAGGTGTG